>DWHK01000790.1:0-12659 GCA_018247855.1 Graphium androcles
GCCTTCCGGCAACCCTAAGAGCCATGCATACTTTATTTTATGCTGGCTCTGTGAAGGGTGGTAGAACCTCCCAGCGCGAGCGCGGCCGTAGAAGTGCAGCGAAATTTGTATGAAGGATGTTATGCCCTACCACATAAAAGATAAATATTAAAAAGAAAACCAATGATTCATAAAGTAAACTATGGAACGATTAAAATGAATATTTTACTTAGTTGTGACTAGCATACAATTACATTATATAGAGTAAACGAAGTTTTCAAAGGAGTGTTTTGATAGACCAATTATTATACCTTTACGTTGGTCTGCATTGGTATAATGATGATCGAGTAAATAAAAACTTTTAATGAAGAGAAGTGAAATTGGCCTCAATGTATCCAATATAATTTTTACAAATCCCACCCAGAGCTTAATAATACATGTGAAAATTTTAATCGATAGAAAACCGTTGTCACTAGTATAGATAAAGCGAGAAATTAGGGGGAAAACCAAACTAGTTTAATACCGACATGGGAATATATGAAAATATTATCTGGGAAGCAGATGTGTTATGTGAAAACTGTTTCTTGTGTTAGTATATATTTTTAATAGTACCTTTTACACAGCACCACATCTTTGATAAAGTTTAAAGCTGCTCGTCCAGATAGGGACCACCACCCTTCACACAAACCCATTATGTAAATTGTGGCTAACCTTCAAGGTTGTCATATGGTGACTACTACCCTTCTCTTTCCCGCTACTCCCTCTGGATGCTTACGTAACCTAAAACCTCTTTCCAAGTGATCTATTTTTCAATATTCCAAGGGTGGCAACATACCCACAATACTTCGGTTGATGTGGCTGCCCATGGACGAAAATTTCACTTAACATAAAGTGAACTGCCTGCTTGCTTGCCAATCATTTCCGTATAAAATGTTTCAGTGATTTCATTACACGAATATACATACACCTTGAAACATGAGAATACTGAATACGTACATAAAAATTTTACTTTACATATGTATATCTCGTTAGTTTTTATTTTAAACGTTTGCTTAAACATATGTGTTTGTGCCCGGAAGCCCAGTCCACAAATGAGTCAATGGAATTGCATACTGAAAACTAAAGACGTCATACCTAGCCTGCCTTTACAAAAGTTTACAACAACTTATAACATAAAATTTTATGGTTTTACTACTAGATGAAAATAATTCATCCGATCGCAACTGAACACACACACACAGCACACACACGCACACCCGTATCTGGGACAAGTTTGTAACACGTTTAAAATAACAGCCTTTTCAAATTATCCCAATGCTGGGCAAAGGCATTATCTAGATAGGGGATATAGGGCATAGTCCGCCACAGAGCTCTCGTGCGATTGGCGAACTTCACATACTTTCGAAATATTTTTATTATTTCACAAGTGTGCAGATTTTCTCACGATGCTCGATTTCAGCACTAAAATGCACTTATAAAATCAACAATTTATTGGTGCGCCGAGATTTGAACTCAGGTTCGCCTCTAGTAAACAGAGTTAGAGGCGAACGCCCGGACACTTGTAACACGCTTATCACGATATAAAGTTATCAATGTTTTTATACTCCATAGCCTTGTGTAAGATCCCAATTAATTTTTTTTTATCAAATAATTGATTTTTGCTATTTGATATGAATAAATTATTATATAATTTTTTTATCATTACACAATACAGATGTATGAAATACTTTTTAAAGAGATTTTAAAGAGATATGACACGAGCTGTAAAATGTCAATTTGTATTCCAAGTGATTATACTATTTTTTTAGTAATTCTTGTGTGGTATTCAATTTCCTGGTCAGTCGATCTATGATTCTTCCTGTTATCGATCAAATTATTCCTATTTTAACCCATATCATTAACTTCTCCCTTACCTCTGGTACGTTTTCTGATATTTGGCGTAAAGCATTTGTAATACCTCTTCCTAAAATCGCAATTCCTTCGTTAACTTCACACTATAGACCTTTAAGTATCTTACCTTATCTTTCTAAAATTATCGAAGCTATTGTCCACAAATAACTTTCTTGCTACGTCTACAAACATAAAGTCTTAAATGATTTTCAGTCTGGTTTTAGAGCTGGCCATAGCACTACTACGGCGCTTTTGAAGTTTACTGATGATGTAAGGAAGGGAATGGAAGACTCTAAGGCTATGGTCTTAGTATCATTGATTTTTCAAACGCTTTGAATCTGTTAATCATGAAATTCTTCTCACTATCCTAAACCGTTTCAGACTATCCTCTTCTGCATAACATTGGTTCTCTTCTTATCTGAGTGGGCGTCTGCAAGCTATATATAGCTTACAATTGGATTCCCACAAGGTTGAATACTTTCGCCTTTGCTTTTTAGCATCTTTATTGATCTCATTACTCTCTGTTTGAAAAGCTATTACCGCCTTTATGCAGACGACTTGCAGCTGTATGTTCAAGGAACTGCCGATGAGCTCAATGATCGTATTGCAGCTCTCAACACTGACTTGAACCATATTTTAGATGGGTCGAACATGTTTGGTGTTGCATTTAATCCGTCGAAATGTCAGGCGATCATTATTGGCAGCTCTCGACATCTAAATTTAATTGACTACAACCTAATTTCACCTGTTGTTTATAATGGCTCGTGTATACCTTTCTCTACACACATAAATGATTTAGGGCTAATCATCGACAGCAACTTATCTTGGACACCTCAAATAACAAATGTTTGTTGCAAATTAAATAATACATTAAGAAGCCTCTTTCGCTTTAAAGATTTCTTACCTACTGGTGCTCCCTTTTATTGATTATGCTGATGTTTGTTACTCCGATGTTAATCAGGATCTTCTTAACAAGCTTGACCGCCTTCTAAATTATTGCAACAGGTTTATATTTGGCCTTCGTAAATATGACCACGTCTCCCAATTTCGCAATCAACTTAGTTGGTTACCCATCCGTGAACGTAGACATACTCACATACTTCATACCTTATTTTCCATTCTCTTTGATCCCGTCACTCCTAACTATGTTAGGCGTAAATTTCTTTTTCAATCTGATGCTCATTCTTTACACCTCCGGTCTGATCATAATCTCTCACTTCAAGTCTGTCTGAATCGAACCGGTTTTATGTCCAACTCATTTCAAGGTCAAGCTGTACGACTCTGGAACGCACTTCCCATTCCTGTCAAAAAATGTGCCACCAAAGAGTCTTTGTGCGTGCCATCTTCAATTTTTTTCTCAAAATCGAATCGAAATTTGTTATATCAACATATAAAGTAACTATTTCAGTGCTAAATAATAAACTAGAGCTTTTATTTAGTAAATGCAAGTGCTAAATTTGACGAGAATCCATTGCGAAAAAATACGGTAGAGTAGAAGTTGACACTGGCGGCGATGGCCTAATTATCAACAGAATAGTTTGTACAGCTTTCGTGTTCCTGCAGAATAGTAAGATTTTGTTGATTTATTTATTTAATTTGCTAGAAGTAAAAATAAACTTCTGATACTTTTTCATGTGACGATTTGCGCAATGCAATAGCATAGGACAAGCAAAAACGGTATGTTCTTAATCCGAACAAGAGACTCGTACATTGCTCTGCGTAAAGAAGGCCCAGTCGTCTGTGTGCATAGTTTTAGATCAGCATTCGACAGGCCCACTTTGCACATTCTGTGATGAGATTAAAGAAAATAAGATAGTAGCACATTTAATTTTTCTTAAATTGAAGATATTTCTCACGTTTTCCCTTGCCACTGAATACGTAATAATTACATATAATAATAATTTAATGTATTGCATAGAATAAAACTACAATAAAAACTTAAAAAATATTATAAAGTAGAAGTCGATGTAAAATATCTAACTTATTCTAAGTATTGAAACCAAAACTTATGTACATAGTAAACTTCGTAGATTTTTATTTCGAGAGTCCCTTTTTTCTAAAGTTAAAATGCTTCTAGGTAGTTTTTATTGAAGTAAAACTATTTTTTTTATGTTAAAGTATTATTCTCATACTTTTGCACGCGTCTCAATAAGAAATATAAATAAGTTTCCGCATAATATCATGAGGTTTTCTTATACTTACTTAGAATGCATTACCATCGTAAAATTAAAAGGCTCTACTCTAGATTTTATAATTTAAGCAATTAAATAATGCATGAATTGACCGGTTTGTGAAGATGGGCACTGCTGCAGTGATAACTCATATTATTGGATTTTTAAAATATTCTTAGAATTTATGCAATAAATCCGAACGTTCACGTCGAGTTGTCGAATATATCATTTTTAAAAATAGCTAGTACGAAATGTTATTTAGCAGTTATTTTTTAATTCTAACTCTATCTACATACAATTTAACTCGGTAAATGAAAAAAGATACACGATTCTGTTAGACAACAAGAACAGAACCATAACTAAAACATAATAGACAGATTAGACACAGTAAAATGTTATACTAAACAATAGAAGTGTAGCCATAAATAAAATAAGCTATTAATGTACTTCTTCTTGTAAATATTATAGAAGGATAGCAAAGCAGGTCAGGTTTCTCTACACTGAGAAATGTAGTAAATATAAAGACATGTTTTTCTTACGTTTTGTCTTGTAAGAAGAAGCTTATTTATTGTTGCATAAGCAAGGATACAATATGATCGAGAAGAATGGTTTATTGTCATATTTTCCTTACTTTCGCAAACACGGCAATGCTTTTGACACTTTTGGTGCAACATGAAGACAAACAGCTATTTTTATAAAACATTTCAGGAATATAGAACTCGCGAAAGAACGCTTTTATTATTTTATGTTATAATTCCAAAAGAATGTGCTACTACTCGTTTCAAAAGAAAATAGAATTAAGTTATTTTCATTTTCAACCCTCGACGGGAAAACGACGGGATGTTATGTGTTTGATGTGTCTGAGTACGTGCGTGAGTGTGTCTGTCTGTGGCAGCGTAGCTCCCGAACGTATGAACTGATTTTATTTTTTTTTGTTTGAAAGATGAATTAGTCGGGACTGTTCTTAGCTGTTTTATGAAAATCGGTCCAGGATGGCTGCCACCACAAAATGGCGGATTACATATTTTTTCACAACTCCCTCAATATAGGTATCAAATGAAAGGACATGACTAGTAGAACACTCACTATTGTTAATTAAAAAAAATTTTCTACTTTTTAGATAAAATATCTACCTATGAGTGCCTATTAATGTACAGCTAACCCTTTTTAGTAACATAAGGTTGGTAAAGGAGAAATTTAATCTTAAAATAATTTTGATTGTACTGATTGTGATGTATTTTGTGCTTCACGGAAACTTGACTAAATCACATAAGTTTTAGCATAAGACACTATTCAGTTGTTATTACATTCAACAGAGTGTCTGCTATAGGGATTGCCTTATATTGTTTAGAAATTCTTTTATATGAAAGGAAAAAAGGACATCACTGTGCATTTTGATGAACGTCAATGTAAGATTGCTTGTGCAGACATCAATGAATATAATTTTATGTGCAGAATTTCTTTCCGGTTCTTCTCTGGGCAGGTTTTAAAAATTTTTATTTGAGAGTAAACCGGCGGTAGATTTTCACGTTTATAAGTGCGTGATAAAAGCCTAAATCTAATCAAGAATTTTAACTTTGACTTTTACTTTCAATACATACTAGTATAGACTGGATAATATCAAAAAGTTGATAAGATTCACTTATTACATGTTAGCAGTAGCTTTAGTTTAAAATACGTTACCTTAGTAAGATTATGGCCACTCACCTGTATATGATTATTATTATTTACACGTGAGTTTAAAATCATAAAATTACAGAATAAAGAGTTCAACTGAGCGTCCAAAGCATTGCAATGATTACAAAAGCAATGAAAATGTAGCAATAATTAATTCTTTCAAAGCTTAATGTACCCTTGTACAAACAACAATAAATGGTAGATGGCCTTATCTTACCGAAGAAAACTAGGCTTGACTCTTAATATTTGTGCAATGTTATGGTAGATTTCCATCTTGAAAATAACGTTGATAGGTGGCTGTAATAAGAACTAAAACCACTACGTCAATTATGTTAAAAAATTATAACTGCATCTCTATAAAAATACATTAGGATTTGTATCGAATAAGAACACTTATTGATAGTCAATGACAATCTTATCTGTATAAAGCAACGTGGTGATAATAATAGCTAGCACATGTAATATAATATAAATATAGCCAAATTTATAAAAAATAGAAGAAAAAACTCTTGTGTTGGATATCTGGCTAGTAATTCAACTTAAATAAAAAAAATAATGATATTGTTAATAAGGAAAATTTATTAAAAAAATACATTTTATCATATATGATGTTGAATTTATTATTTCTCCGTCATGATTTTATTTAATTTGCTTTCTGCCCACAAATAAACGATATTTTTGATCTTTGGAACCCTTCTACAAATAGTGTATGAATATTATTGAAACACATTTTCCGCAAACAGCCTCGTGTATTTTCTTTATAAATACTGTTTTATTTTTCTACATAAACTACTACCAGGCAAAATGATAGACTCCATTACAGAAATAAAAATACTCGAGTTTCTTTGTTAAACGGTACTTTTCTTGAAGAATATCGCTCATGTTATGTAATGTTCTTTCCTATAAGTCGAAAATAAACAGCAAAATATAATAACTTACGTTATTTAATATCGCATAATATTTAATTGTATCTTATTAAGATGACTCTTTAATAAGTTTTTAAATATAAAAATATGAACGAAGATGTCAAAGAAACTAACGTTAAATTTCTATTAGATGTTGGCTGCAAACTAAAATATCTGAGATGTTACAGGTGTATCACAGACCTTAAAAAGGTATGCTTCTGTCACCTATAAAAAAGTAAAAAGTTTGTTACAACCGACGTACGTTGTATTTAATATAAGCTTGCGATCACCTGTTAAAAAAACTGTCGGCAGATTAAATCCGTCGTTGAATATACATTTTTATAAATATATATGAAAATGAGTTTCTAAATATGTATCTATGTTGTGTTTGCAAAATCTAAACTGTTTCCATCGTGGTATAGGCTCTTGCTTAACAAACTGAATATCGTAGGTTCGAATCCTGCAGGGGACAATGAATTTTTGTTCTTGTGTTTTAGTTCAGGTAGGCACTACGGGCTACAGGAGGCAGGGTTCCCTCACCTACCGAGCGACGCTGGTCCTTTCGGGACATGGTTGTTTCTTGAGTTACCAAAGTGCCACCATTGTGACGTATATGCTGAGGCGACGACTGGTCATGTGTTACAGGAGCGCCCAGCCTGGGAGGAGCAACGCTGAGAGCTAAGTACGATTGTGGGGCACGATCTCTTACTACCTGTCGTGGTCTACATTATGGTGGATATTGAGGGGTCATGGGGTGCTGTCCTTGCATTCTGCGAGGACGTGGTCACCCGGAAGAAGGCCACAGAGAAAGATAGGGAGGCAACCTTGTAGATCCGCAGGCGGAGACATGGGCATAGGAGGCTAGCCTAGGCGCGCAACCTTCCCCCCAAATTCTTCAAATTTCACTTGAAAAAGCCTATTTTTTATATATTAGAAGTCACTGTCGCATAGCTATCAAGGTGTGTGACATTCTCTCCCAATAATAATACCCCATACTTAGCAGGTTTCACAATGAATCTATATCTATTGGTTTTACTTGCGAAATTACTGCTGATGCTCCTAAGGATGCCTATGTAATAATCCTTGATAACCAATCCAGTGCCTTAGTTGACAGCATGGAATTGATGACATGATGCTGGTGATGCGACGTGGTCGTGCCAAAGCCGTTGAAATTTTCATCCTTGAGTTAATTTTATTTTTACATTAAATAATAGGCATAGACAATATTATCCTTTTAACTAAGAATCAGCTTTATCAGTTTTGACAGGGCTTAACCTTATAAAAATTTGTGTATACCGACCATATTGAGAACCATATTTACCTTTTAACTAACAATTTCAATTTTACACACAAGTAATAAATTAAGTATTTTAACAAATATTACTTAAATAAAAATCAAAAGCCCTGATGTCTCAAAATTTAACATATTTCATTTTTGACCGAGCATCCGAAGCGAGTGAGGTTAACCATTACAGTTGGGGCGAAATATTATTTAATATGTTTTCGACCTAACTACTGCTCTGGTAACATGGTCCTGAAAGATGATAACGACATGAGGTATAAAATATAGTGGTTAATTTACAAGCAGTAGCGGCGGTAGTATTAAACTTAAATACGTAGATGTGATATTCAAATAGTAAAATGAAGTTTCTTAATCTGACATAGTGAAAGTTAGTTTTACACTTTCCGCGAAGCAATTCAACATTAAAAAGATTTTAATCTTTAATAATAATGATTTTGAAAACATTAATAAAATCGCTTTCAGTGTCCAAATAGGTGGAGCACTATATGGATCCAACTCGTTCAGACGAGGATTATACTCGAGTTACTTTCTTCCAAAAGAAACATTAGCTTATCTTCCATATTACTTGCACCACGTTAATAATTCGTCTTTATAATAAAATTAAACATTTTGGAAATTTCAGCCTGATTTCTGTCTAACTGCATGGGACTTTCATGAAAGAAAAAAAAATAGTTTATTTTGAAATATTATTAGTCTTGTTAAACTCTACTCCAGTGCATTGGGTTTTTTCTTTTACAGTCTAGGTACCGGCTTAAAATAAAGTTGGAGATACATTCACATTTATTTTGTTCTTTTTTCTGAATACTTTACTTAAAAGGAATACAATAGATTGGTGGCTATCCTTTATATATATGTATATTGTGCTGTAAACATATAAAATCTAACAGTACAATTTAATAAATGATTTAACCTGCCTTTTAAGGCTGCGTGGCTGAAGGGTAGTCAACAAAACCCTATTACTAAGCCTCCGCTGTTCGGTCGACCTTCATCCGTAACAGGTAGACACTTTAAAATTTTCCGTTGCCGCTATAATAAAAAGTTATAAAAATAAATATAAAATTGAAGGAGCCCCTTTTAATTTTAAATTACCATTTCCCTACCAAAAACGTTTTGTAGTTTTGTTTTTTATTATTATCTTAATAATGCCAACAAGTAGACACTTGATATGTTTACAGAAAGTGTATTTGTTTTTGCAGCTCAGCTGATGGCAAGCCATCACCGCCGCCCATGACCACCAGAAGTTTCATAAATCAGTTTTCTCTTTTTTTTAACTTAAAATCCTTTATTAACTTAAAATGTAACCTCATACCTCAAAAATACATATATGCCCAACATATACTGTATGCTCAACGAATATTATTTGCCAATGCAAATAATTTAAATTGAATCCGATTCTGACAACAAATCAAGTCGCGTCTGTAAGTTGAACGCCTCGTCATAATTTCAGATACGTACATCACGTAGAATTTGATTACAGTCGTTTGTAAAATTTGATGTAAAGATTATTATATTCACATTGGCTAAATTGAAAAAAGGCTTTTGAATGACGAGCTGACATGATTTTTATTTTCGGTTACAATCACTAAAGATTGGCATTTACTTATGAGGTACATATAATATGAATAAGTCTTCGTTTGTTTACCGGAATAGTTATGGTAGTCATGGTATTAGAACATCAAGACATTCGCAGTTATAGAACATAAGATTTAGGGTATCGAAACCCTTTTTAGTTTTATTGACTGTTGCTTAACAAAATATAAATGAAAATTTAATGGTTGTCCACAAACATAAGAATACATTTTTAAGGTATAATGATGTACGTGATATAAATACTAGGAACAAACATAAATTAATTCCCCCTGTAACAAGGCTGAGAAGGATAAGTCTTTTATGGGACAATGAAAAACACTTTTACAACTAAATCCCAGAAAACGTTCAATATTATTCAGTTAAATGATAAAAAAAAATGTTAAGGAACGTTTGTGTGTTAAAGGTTATTATAATATTAATGATTATCTAAATGATAGCATTACACTCTGGTAATGAACTACTCTCTCGGGCTTTTACAAGTGAAATTAATTGTTTATTCATTATATAAGATGATATTGAAAAATATATTTAGCCCACTGAGTTTCTTGCGCCGGTTCTTCTCAGGTTACTGTTTACTTTCCGAACCGGTAGTAATTTCTTTTGACAATCAATAAGTAAGTGTTAACACTTCTATATTGAATAAAGGCATTTGAATTTCAATTTATTAATATTATCTATTACAATATTTACGATATAATAATAAATTACAGAAAAAATAAATTGCGAAATTGTACAATGCGAGCCATAATAATTTTTTATCCCTAATGACTGCGTGCGTATATGCGTTCGATGACCCTGATTTGTGAAAATTATGATTGATGATGATATTCTTCTTAGTCCGTCACTCTTGTCAGAGTGATTGTGGTCACGAGTTGAGGCTTCTCGTGGTAGTACCCGCTCCTGAAATCTTTGCAAGCGCATTCTGTCACGGTGTATTGGTAATAGATTTAATTGCGTCGATCCATATGGAAAGTCTTCTGCCACATACTTTCTTGGCTTCAACTCAGCCCTGAATTACGAATTGCTTCAGAGAGTCCCGCTCAACTTGTCCGAAAAATTGTTGAATTCGCAATTGAACAGTAGACGACAGTCTTTGCTTATTCTCAGTTCTTAAGTGTCCAATGAACGATCCAGGTAATCCTGAGTAGGCGTTGCAAACACCACATTACCAAGGCATCGTGCGTATATCCAGTATTGGCAGCGTCCATGTTTCGTATCGATACCAATATGTTAGAAAGACTAGGGTGTTCATTAGACGGATCTTAGTATTTTAGTGATTCCGCAATCTCCTCACCATTATTTAGTTTTTGTTAAGCTGTACGAGTCATGGATGTAAAAGTCGGTATAGATATAAAATACGTAAAATCTATGAGTAAAGCTGTAATATTAGTAATTTCTAAATTGTTTCTTTTTTGCCGGATCAATTTCGTTTATTTAAGTAGATTTATAATAATTTTAACAGAACTTGTTGATTCTCTCTCCCTCTCTCTTTCTCTCACTATCTCTCTTATTTTTGGTATGGAAACGTAAGAAAGCAAGTTCTACGAGGCAGTTTCCATTCCAAGAATTATTGATATTATCTAAATATAAGTTTTTACTACTACCACCCACGGTTTGTTAAGCATGGGTCTATACGACTAGGCCACGAAGGCAGTTATAAAAGCGCGCGCACGCGCGTGTGTGTGTGCGTACGTGCGTGCGTGCGTGCATGTGTGTGTTTGTGAAGATGTTTTTCTCTACCACCTATTATTGGTAAAGATTTATTCAACCTATACCTAATATTTCATAGATGAGCCGCTTTAGTAGAAAAGAATAAAAAGTATACACCTTAACATTTTCATATATCCATAAAGACTCCTAGTGGAGCAAAATTTTACGACAACTATGCAGAATAACCCCATCCTGTCATATGATTTATGCTTCCACGATTCAGATACGATACCTGTTCTTTTTTATTACTCTTGGTAATATTTTTGTAATGTATCGTTCATTTTCCCATATGGAATATTGCATTTGGTTTATGATTAATTAGCTTAAACAGATTTTAACGAAAGGAGGTCTGCGTACGTTAAATAATAACGCTGTTAGATGTTAGTTTACATAGGTTTTTTAAAAATAATTTATTATTTTATATTTATGTATGCGTATACATTTATATGTCTATTTGCCTATATGTCCAACTTAAGTAATAATCTGAAGAAAAATTAAAGTATTATCAAAATCGACTGATAAGGTTTTAAGATGAAGTATGAAAGATAAAACTTGTATAGAAAGCCTTTGAAGTACTATTGTGTACTAGTGAGTATGCAGAATTTTTAGAAACAGTAGTTTTTATTATGTATTGTAGTAGAAACGGCATTAAATTTACATAAATAATGTTATTATTCTTTTTAATAGGGAAAAGTTGGCAAGCGAGCAGACGTTTCACCTTATGTTAAGTGATGCGGTCGCTCATGGACACACATAACATCCGAAGAGTTGCGTGTGCATTGCCTACCCGGGAATTTGGGTTAAATAAGTTTAGTGGGTAGGATAAATCAGTTAAATATTATTGATTGGAAGGGGAAAGAAGTGGGAAAAAAGGGGTAGGAATACCCGGTGACCCAAAAAGTAAACTAATTTCCCTTGTAACAATTGTGTTAAAATATATTTGTACGTTATAGTTCGGATTACTAATACTGATTAGTAATAACTGACTTAATTTGTTTAATCTATACATATAAATAAAATTGATGTGCCTGTTTTTAATATCAAAATAAGAGTTTATTACGTAATAAGTACGAAAGTCATATGATACTAATTAAAAGAGATTCCATTTTTAAAATTTATGGCTGTCGGTTTGTCTATTCGTGTATATATTAGGTCGGCTTATCTCCAAAACAGCTGGACTGATTTTGATGTGGTTTGATTTGGCGGATAGCTAATAGAGTCAAGTATAAAAATTGATTGTCTGGAAAGTCAGTTTATGGACGATAATTTTACGTGATAATGTCATAGGAAAATATGGATGAACTACTCGGACGCATCGGCCGATGAAGTGAAAGAGAGATAGATGCGTCACAAGCCGAGCGCTTAGGCCGATCGTGCCTCTCTATCACTTGTTATGCGCTCTCGCTTGCACACTCGGCGCAGACGGAACGAGAC
>DWHK01000791.1:0-12656 GCA_018247855.1 Graphium androcles
TATATATAGCGTGTAAACGTACATATATTCTGTACGTGCTGTAAAAGCACAGGGGATTTCTATGTTCGGTTTGTTTTGTTATTTTCCTTGTATCAGATATACTTAATTGATTGGGTTTTGTAGGCGGCCAGATAGCGTGTATCAATTGTAAGCTGTTTAATAAGTGCCAAATAAATTATGTATACTTTGCGCAATTATATGAGGCATCGGTTTATTTGAAAATCAAAGTCATTGGCGCTATGTCAATGGTGATCTAAAGCATCATGAGGCTACCCAAAATGATAAGGCATATCATTTTGACGTAAGCCACGAAAGCGCCATAACCTATAAAAAGTGAATTTTAGCTAAAAATATTTTTTTTTCGTTTCATTATAATAAATACTGACAAAATAATAACAGCGGGTAGTCATAGTGCGAGTCTTTGCGGTGCATTTTTGGACAATCATAAAAAGTGAGATTTTTTCATTAAAATTACTAAATACATATTCGTAAAACTAAATATTGGATCAGCTTGGGATATAATATCCGTAGGTGGTTAGAAGAGTCTTTGAGCTCCTAATATCCTTTGTATTACGCTCTCCCGAATAGTTTCTAACCGACTTCAGACAAGAAGGTCTCATAAAAATTGCTTTAATAATTTGTTTTTTCAATCTTAGCGAAAATATGTATCACTAATGTTCACTTCTAAGGCGTTTAAATTGGGTTTAATATTTTTTTGTTAAAATAATATTTGTGACTTTATACTTAATCTTTTTATATATTATTTCTTATGTAAATATATTTTCTTGTGACATTTTGCTCATACTCTTGGTAATGTTCAAATATATTGAATCATAAGCGAGACGTCGGCTTAATAGTATTCAGTGGCAGATATTGTATTAAAAATTTATTACAATTTGTCTCTTTTGAAATCACTGTTAACAGTATAAATTGTGTATATATTTTCGTTATAATCTTTTCAAACCCTTCGTTTTGATACCGCACTCGATTGATTTGTAAACGGACATTTTATTGAGCCCATACTCCCCCATTTTGTGTTTTCCCATATGCTATCAATGTAAGAACACTTGGGCCGGCGAGACAAATCTAACGATATCTTAAACGTAGAAATTCATTCAGCCAATCAACTAATGCGAGGTAATAAATAATTTTACCTACATACATACATACAACCATAGATACGTGCGAAAAACATTACCCTCCCTTAGTTGGGAAATATGCCAATAGTGAATATTTAAGAAAATAATTTGTTTCCCAAAAATATTATGCGAATTTATGATGGCAAATATTGTAGTAGTTTCACGACGCAATTATTTAAAAATACCCTTCATTTCATTGTTTTGTTGACATTATGTGTTCGAGTAAGATGTAGTTCATATACCACTACTAATGTATTTTTTTTATTTGGCCAGTTTGTTTGATAATGACAAAATTAAATTGAAAGAAAATATTTCTTTTTTTAAATTTCACTTTATGCTATAGCGCCATATCACATGACAATCGTGTCACAAATTCCCGATTAAATTTAAACTAGAATTGCTTTTATAAATATGTAATTACTGAAAAAATAATCGTTAAGGAAATACATTACGGGGGCGCTGTGTAGCAGGGGCAGAAAAGTTAAAATTCTAAAAGAATTCACTTATGTTACGGGAATACCCGAAAGTTTTAGGTAATTTAAAAAAAAGCTTGAGAAAAAAAATAATTGAAATTCAAAAAAGGAATTGTTACGCATACAGGAAAGGCTGGAAATGTAGATGTGCAGAAGAAAGAAATAGCGATGGAAAGTTTGGGAGCGGGCCGAGGCGTGTACGAGTGGTGGCGAGCCGTCGGCGAAGGGATGCAGGCACGGTGGTGGAGCGGGCACAGAGTCAGTGTCGCTCAAACCGCGGTGCGCGTTGGTCGTGCGTAGTGCGCGCGCGGAGTGATGCCTGCGAGATGAGGCTGCCGCTGGTGCTACTGTGGCTGGGCGCGGCGGCGGCGTGCGGCCCGGGGCGCGGCTTCAACCGGCGCCACGGACCCCGCCGCATCACGCCCCTAGTGTTCAACCAGCACGACCCCAACATCGGCGAGAACTCCAAGTCCGCCAGCGGCCCGCCCGACGGCCGCATCACCAGGGACGACGACAAGTTCAAGGACCTGGTGCCCAACTACAACCCCGACATCGACTTCAAAGACGACGAGGGCACCGGCGCCGACCGCCTCATGACCCAAGTAAGTCCCTCAGTTTGGATTAGTTCGCGATGTCTATGCGAGTCTGCAGGGCAGTCACGGTTGACAGTTGGAAAGTTATATCGCGGAACAATAGGCCCACGAGGCGTCCGCTGTTTTGAAAACAGCTCCTCAGTGCGCGGGTAGGGACAATCGACGGTGTAAACATTACCGTCCGCAGAACAATGGACACAAATTGCGGGCGTTACGGTAGCTTCGTAGCGAGTGTTACGATTGTAGCACTGCAATTACGCAGGCATCGGACTAAGAGGGTTTTGTCTCTGTGACTAATCGATGAATGATGGATTCTTTTCAATTTTGATTCCAGTTTCGGTGGATATATGGCCCGTCGTAAACTCGCACCGGGAAGGCTCTCGGAGTCATGCGTTGTCATTCAAGATGTTTTGTATTCGAATAATGTACTTACGGGAAGCTTATTGTGCGCTGTTACTTCATTGTAGTTCTTAGTTCTAATGTTGCATCCTCGAATTTTTAATAAGCGCGAAGATGGTGCATTTAGATCAAATTTATAAAATACATATATTTGAAAAAAGAAATATAATAATGGCGCATAAGATTTATGTTTATCTAATCTAATCAATATTACCAAAGCATTAAATTGTTGTGACAATCATTCGGGGGTTTGTTCATTCGACTACTGTGTACAATTAACACTTATTGTGCCTATTATTTTTATTTGCATTCACATGGGAAATACGTTTTTTGGGACGTCAATGGAAAAAAGGACGTAATATGAATTGTCCAAATATCCGCAGTAAATCGTATTTTGGTCAGATTTCCAAACGTCGGTCAATATTGGACGTCTACGTACATTACCGTATAGCATAATAGGCGAGTTTACACAAAAAATCGGAATTCGTGGTCGGTAAATAAGTATTGGCGGTGCGTCCACGCACAGGTCATAGCCCCACAGAGATTTATTATAATAAAATTAAAATTGATATTTACAGGCTAATTTCGGCGAACATTTTAAGCGGAATTCAGAATTTAGCAATACTCTAAAATATATAAGAAGACTTGCCAACTGCTTACTAGCTAATCGTAAAATTCAAGTCAAAAACTAAGCTGGAAACAAAACTTACAAATAAACACATATATGTATAAATAGCCATTTTTATTCGTAGAATACTGACTATATTTTCAACGTCATAACATTTAATGTATGCAAATGCGGAATAAACATAAGCTATGAAAAGCGAGTAATGTTTGTGAACACACAACTATTACCTTCGGTTGTGATTCGAACCTAGCAGCGACGATTTTGTAAGCAAATACCGCTAAATCAGTCTTACATAAACGCGGTCTTAGACGCAAATCCCATATAACAAACTATTTTTTTTATATTTAACACAATAAAACGGCAACCATGCACTGATTTAGATAATATAAACGTATAATGCATAAGTAGGTTAACCGAATTGTTTCTGTAAAAATGTCTCATTAATACGAGTAATATGCACGTATAAGCATTTATCTGACCCAATCTACGCAGATAAACGATTTATAAACGAACGAAAGGATGTAAATATTAATAGAATTGCGTATAATATAGAAAAGAAGAGATTTTTTTTAGTTATTTAATTATATAGAATTTTTTTAAACGTTTTCTTATATAGCTTTACAATAGTCCTAGAAAAATTAACAGATATATAGCGAATACCACGTGAAGTCGAGTAAGAAATACTGAACATTAGAAATTTTTTGAAGTCGGTTAATAGGGAAATATATGGAATTGCCATTGGACAAATCGTTGGATAAGTAACTAAGACTCTCTAGTGTGTACATATGTACCCATAAGTCCGAAACGATTAAATAATGACCTTTGAAATAGAAATTTGCACAATTTTCGAAGAATTCCATCAGACATTTTGCTTACCTTTTTTATAACTTTTTAAACAGGTAACCCGTTATTTAGTATCAAATTTCCAAAGTTGTAAGTCTTGTACTGTGAATCCGCACTAGAATGTATTTGCGAAAAATCAATTACTTTTTATATATGAAGTAAATATAACGTTTCAAAAATGCATATGCTTATATATATATAGTATCCATGTACATAATAGAAACACGTAGTCATAGAGGTAGACAGTATTAAGCCAACTACTTATTAGGTTTAAATCATTATTTATAGCGTTTATAGCTACGATGGAGCTACTTACTGTGAAATCAAGATAATTTCAAGATTTGTAATCTTGCACATTATTATCTACGGAGACTTTTTATCCTAAAGTAAATATGTGTCTGCTGAATATTTTTGGATTATGCGCCTGAATTGTGACATCCGCAAATCTAAGATCTGAGGGTACCTTAAGTTAAACTAGTAGTGAGGATATTTTACGGCACTGACTTCCTAATATCGACTCACAAAGTATTCAAAGTGTTCCTGACAATGGGAACTGACTTTCGGCGGGTTACAAGTGAAAGAACTGTCATAATTGCTAGTGAAAGTAAAACCGAGCAAATAAATGGAGATACTTAAAATAGATCGCAGAAGTAGTACTGATATATACACCAAAATCCATTTCGTGAATTTGGTGGTTAAGGTTTTGGTGGGTAAGGCGGACTGAATCCAGCCGTCGGCCGGCCTCGCTCTAATGGCTCGACAAACATGCGCGCATGTTGACAAACAAACAAACATTCGCCATCGCCCGTACTATTTCCTGCAGGAAGTAGGTCATTTCGTAATGCGACACACTACTCCCGTCTTAAATCCAGATTTCGATAATCGTTTAACAGCTCGTTTTATGTTCGCACCAAAGAGTGTACGTGTACGCTGTGGAAGCAGTTTATAATGGCCGTTATAAATTTTGTTTGCGTATCAGAACGTATCAAAAGTTCCATCGCTGGGTTCGGTTTAATATGTTATGTTATGCATTATTAGGCTTGTCTAGTAAAATACTAAAGCATCACTGACGATCGACTTATATTTATGGTCTATTCTTTTTGTAAGTTGGACATTCGTGCCGTAAGGTTGGCAACGAATCTATTGTCTAGGGGCGGCAGTATTCAACTACTACTAAAGATATCCCTTTTTTCGTTACCTATTAAATCACATGAATGAATGATATACGTAAGTAAGGCATAGACGTAATGTGTATAATTTTGTACTGCCGTGGAATAATTAATAAATAATAACAATTTGTCGTGGTATTTAATATTTAATATGGGGTTGGAATTAAAAATTCTATCCTGATTTTAATTTTATTATGCAATTGCATAATGTTTGTGTATAAATATTAAAGTTAATACAGATAATAAAACCCACGACGCGGCTTCTAGTGAAAGTCACTTTAATATTTATATTTGTCATTCGTTTTATTTGATGAAACTGACAAACATTCAAATTCCGTATGTTAATTAGCTATTAAAGGTAATCTCCATCAATGCGATACAACTTGGTCTAGGTTAGGATTTCGAATTGTCTATGACGGCGTTGAAATTGATAGGGTATATATTATATTTCATGTTTCGCCATTTTTTGAACAAGAACAAATTCTCTTGTCTGTGGTTAATGTAATCCAGTGTAACGTTTATGCAATCGCGTAGATCAGCTGACCGTCTGGATTTATTTTCGGCAGCATAAAAAGCAGCAATTTTTTGGTGTTAATTTCTTATGTTCATTCGTCTAGTGCCTATTTATTTAAAAATTCATCGTATTGTAAATGTCATGTATTTGGTGATGGTATGGATTTAATATGTTTATATTGACTGTGAATGAAACTATGCTTTTTGTCTAAAATATGTTTTAGAACAAACGTGTTCTTAATAAAATTTTTCCTTCATTTTAATTTCATTTACCCTTTCCTTAAAACCATGTTTAATCGTATCTAGATTCAATTCGATAAAATTATGAAAGTTCGTAATGATCAAGATGCGCTCAAAAAAAGCTTAAAATATTAATTGAACATTGGTGATGTCAAACTGCTAATTTATATTCTACTCGATTTAAGTTGAATGCTTTCAACGAGCGATCAAGTTATGCTTGTTTAATAAATTATTATGTAAACAACGTAAATCTTAATATTGTCTCACATATTTTTTTGAAACATGACATAAAATTTGTTATACAACCTTTAGCATGTTAAACATAGTTAATATCTTGAGTCCTTATCGTAAAATGATTTTTAGAATTTACTCCAAATCCAAAGGCAAGACGTGGATGTAGATTATAGTTGCTAATCGATAGTGACGTGTTTATCGAAGCCGCTATTTCGGATGCTTGTTCGTTGATATCAATCCGTCGCCGGTTGTTATGTGTGCAATTAATTCACTTGATTTAACGGACAGGTTGTTGTGAGCTGAGCGCGAAAACGAATGCCCGTACCCGCGTCGGACATTTTTTTGACGGACGCTATTGAAACTGTCAAAGCACGAGATATGTATAATCTGTGAATATTTGAATAGCCACAACAACTAGTTATATATAATTTGTGGATATTGGCAACGCGAAATGTTTGCGCGGCAAATATTTATATAGCCTAAAAAGGCTCGTTCGGAATGCAGTTATGTGATGATCATTGTTATAGCCGCACAGACACGGGGACCGACGTTATGTGCCCGCCGCGGGCAGCACATAGCCGGCCGGCTCGGGGCCTTGCATTCGTAAAAATCTCAGAACCGGTTCGCTCCTCCATTACTTTCTTTCTGCCTCCAGCGTGCCTCCCATTTAACTCGGGCCCACTTTTTATCGGGAATCGGTATCTCCCTCTAATAGTATTATTTATTTCTCATGAATAAGGGGGGAATATAGTTGAAGTTAATGCTCACGGGAAGCGGCGCGTTACATGCCACGCTCCCGAGATAAACGCTTCGCCCGTTCTATTGGAGGCTGCGTTGGGCAACCGCCGCGGCGACAGCGGGATTTATACCGCTCCCACGGGCTTCTAATCTTTCTTAATGAATTATTGTTTTGATTTATGTTTGACGTTTTTTGACTGGCTAAATGTTACACGCGCATTATCAACTGGCCGGCGAATCGACTTAAGGACTGTAAGTTAGCATGTTTATTTAAACAAAATTCAGTTAAAGATTTAAACTTTTTTTTATGATTATTTTGCGAAAGTATGAACTTTCAATCAATAAAAGTTAACTTATTCTTTTTATGAAGACTGTACGCATTTACACACTTGATTTTTATGTTATATTGATAATCATGTGGTATATAAATTTCCTTTGTATGAATATGATTTATTGCTATTTCATTAACATTTGTTGATTCCTGAAATTGCATTGCTTTCTCCGTGGTGTTCTAAAACAATATCGGGCGCATTGGAACATGTTTACGGGAAATTTATGAAATCCCGAGTGGATTTACGAGCGGCATAGTGCTCGTATGGTATCGCTTTTCTATTGCGAAATCAGTTAGCGTCTTGCCAGCTAGGGTGGTAGACCGCAGGATAGACGCGCGACCGCATCGGCCGCACTTCTCCAATTCCAATCGCTCGCCAGTTTTATGAAAGTTTTCCCATTTGATATTTCACGCCGGGACGCGAATACGCGGGGCACCGCGCGGCTCGGGGGGCGGGTGGACATAAATATCTCGGTGATTTACGGCCAAGGCGGTCGCAGGATAGGTCAGCATTATTCAATTTCGTATTTGAGGCTCGAGTTACAATGAGCTTTTACGGCGCGCGCGCAGATAGGACGAGTGTCCCGGCCCCGGGTGCTTTTGTTATCTACCCGCTCGGAGTTTATGCGCTAGATTAACGCCTGTTTGACGTTCTCTAACGAGCGAGATTAATCCGCGTTTATACGGTTGTATTTTTTTTATTTAAATACGCCCTCTTTTAAGTCCACCTTCGACATGGCCGCCGGTGATAACATTCTTTCTTCGCTTGGGTTTCTTGTTCTCGGTAATTCGCGAGATCGTTTTCGTAAGATTGAACTAGTTTTGGTCGTAATGCTAGAAGTAACATTCGAGTCTACAACACATATAAGTTTAATCGTGGCAACGAAGTCTTCAAGGTGGTAGAGCATACATCCTTTATAAAGCTTTTGATGCACTTTTACGGGGAGGTACCACCACGCTTCACAGAGCTAGCATAAAATAAAGTATGCATAGCTCTTGGGGTTGCCGGATGGCCATGTCCACTATTTTCTTCTCCCACTCCCGTCCCCACCATATCCTTAATATAACCTGACCCATCCAACCCTTTAACCTGTTTTATCCAATTTCCAAGGCTGGCAACGCACGCGCAACTCTTCAAATGTGATGTTAAGTGATCGTTTCGAGCGATCACTTAACATCAGGTGAACCGTCTCCTCGCTTGCCAACCTTTCCTATAAAAAAAAATATAAACTTAAACTGCTAATACGCACAAATCATATTTTTTCTATTTGTTATTGTTTTTCATTAAAAAAAGTTTAAACAAACAAAGGCCGAATCGTTTTAAGTTCACTTAATTATCGATTGTTAATATTGATTTTATTTCGCCCAGCGATACGCTAAAGTGGTTTAATTTGTTGGCAGCAAAGACACCGCCGACCAAATTAGATACTTTTCGGCTTATTAGCGCCAAATAAAAAATCCGAATGAGGCCCCATCACTTTGTGAATAATTGACCATAATCAAATTAATCCTAAATTCTACGGTGGGTTTACTGCGTTGTAAAACGTAATAAAGACTTCTTAACAGCCCTATTATAACATCTCTTGTTTACTATTAGCAATAAATAATTTATCTGAATGGATATAGGTACTTAATAAGGCTAGTTAAGAATTGAACTTATTCCATACTTATATGTTTTTAAATTGCATTAGGCTTATTTGCCATTGTGCGTTTTTTTTTTCTTTATAGCTAATAATATTCTGTCGCTCGTTTTAAAAAGGTCCGATTTAAATCTTTTTCTACGTTTTGCGAACGGCAACGCAGCCCACGACCTAGACGATAACGGATCAGCCACCGCACAGATACGTTCCAGTTAGAGATTTTTTTTTCTCGTGGAAACAGTTCATTTGATTTAATAGTATTATTAATAATAGCAGGAACATGGAAAAATAAAAGTTATATTTTTGTAAGAAAACAAATGAATTTATAAACCGTGTCTTTAAATTAGGCTTCATGTTTGACTTTTTTCCGTAAAAATAATGTTTTTGTTTATTCTTACATGTGTTCCACTGATTTCGAGGTCTATGGTGTAATAAAGGATAATCGATTTAATCAATATCGTTAACCTTAAATTCCTGTGGCGTAAGACGTTATAGTTTTTTTTTGTTCTGTAAATAAATTGTAATAATAAAATATTTTTATAAGAATGTAACTTAAATGTGCTGATAGATTTATTCGTGGTAAGATTACGCATGCACTGTACATAATCTGTGATCATCTGACAGAGAACATGCGTTCGGACTACCACATCTGTGTTACTGAATAAAGTAAACACATTGGTTAGAATAAATTGATCGACTTTGATGTTGTTAAGAGCTCTCGGTCAAAATCTGAGAAATTTTAAACTCGTTCTAACCGCGAAATTATGTTTTAATATTTAACATAATTTACTACTTGCAACACCGCATAGAATGTTATAAACACTGGTAGATAGATATAACTTAAAAAAAAAACAGTTATTTTAATTCAAAGAAAACCAATATTTTCTGATCAATCGTGGCTCAATAGTCAAATAAACTTAAACTTTTATCTCCTTATGAGAAAATGATCCATATTAAACATTGTTTCATTATTTAGAGAATATCTAAGAATAGACCATAGACCAGAAAGTGCATTGAGGTTTGTAGCACATTTGCATTCATTATACTGCCATCGCGCGCATGCTAAACAATACCGAAATAAATATCGAAACTAATTTCTATCATGCCAATAATCATTAATTTATATTCCATTGTCAAGCATCATTGTGTAGTTCTACGTCATAATTATTGGCGGCAAATAATGTTGTTCTCTATGCAAAGCTTGGCAGTAAGGATTGTGCACATACACTGGCCGCATAAGATCCATTTAATTTTTAGAACAATAAATATAGAATTGTCTTCGTATATAAAAAAAAGAAATGCCAATATCAATAGACTTTGCCTGAAATAAATATTGATACATTATAAGAATAGGCTGTATGGTCTATGATCTTTGTCTGCCCCAAACGGGTCGAATTCAACAACAACAATCAGTCTCAAGAAGTACTGTAAGTAAAGTATATTACATAAATGGTTCTAAATGATTGGAAAAGATTTAATAATGTGTATTTGTCGTTAATTCAAGGTAAAGTATTATGCAATGATTTTATAAGGTATGGTATTGTTTTAATACCTAAATTCGGTTGCATTCGGCTGCGCATACTGTGCGGGGGCCCTTGCACGTTCGCTCGCGAACGCAAGGGCACTTGTTTAAACACCGGCCCGAACTGTTCGAGTGATAGGTCTTTGAACCTCACTCGTGTTTGCGGTTTGTTTTATATAGTCGCCGCTTAAGGTGGCGATAAATTAGCGATTTGCATCTCACCGGCGAACGTAAACATTCGTGATGTATGTAAACGCAAGTGTGTCAATATCTAACCGTGAATCTTCGGTACCGTGTGAACGCGGCGAAACACAGCCTGTCTCGCTTCCCATACGCATACCCCAAAAGCAAATGAAGCCCTATAATGAATGCGGGAGGTGTATGAACTGATTGCTGCGGACTTCCACTGTCTATGCGGAAGCACTTTGATACATCAGAGCAAATCAGAGAGATCAAGGGCTGATAGAAGGTCGTTAAATAGTTAAAGTATTTGTACTTTTTAATTTCATATCTTAGCATTTAACTTTTAATGTTGGTGGATCTCCATTGGCGGCCGTTTGCTAAAAAATGTACGTTGTGTTTTTTGTCTTATACTTTCCTTTAAAGAATAACAGAAAGCTGTTATACCATAGTCGTTATCATTTCTTGTTTAGCGGGTTCAGCATACTAATTCACCATCCGTTTATCTAATTGTAAAGTCTAATCTATCCCTGTTGTGTATATATCAAAAAAAGTAACAGCCTATTTTGAAATCATCCCAAAAGGCAAGGCAAAGGACAGAGGGTAGGTATATATCAAATTTGTGCTTAATTATTAATAATTATATGATTTCCCCCATCAAAATTAGTCAAGCTATTAAGGAGGAGTGACGTTCGCACGCACAAGAAATATATGCATATCAAATGAATGTCGACCGCTGCTAAATGAAATGTATTAAGAACACTATGCCCAATGGTAGTTTAAAATAATTAAGACTAGCATAGATAATGAGTACGATTGGCGCTGTTGTGTAAAACAGAGCAGTTTGTTTCAAACGCGGCGAACTGAATGATGGAGATTAAGACAAAGTTGAGACACAATTTAACATTCGGTACACAACTCTTAATAGCTTTGTTAATAAAACTGAATCACATACGTTTAAGCTAGCGAGATTACAAACTGTAGGAGTAGTACTTTGTGAAACTATTTGCCTTATCAGCCTTAAAATCCCAAAGTTTTATTAGATTGCCATCACAGCCATAAAAATTATATGAAGGGAAGGATTTTGTTACAACGCAATTACTTACAGGTAATGAATTAAGTACAATTTTCATAATTAATATATGTTGTGTATAAATTATAACACGCAATAAGATACTGGGACTTACAACAAGGACATTGGAAGTACACAATTTTTTTGAAACAATTCTTATAAATATCTTGCAAAGAAATTAATAAAAGGAGTATTTTTAGAAAAATAGGTTATAATTTAATATAATAATAAAGGCTAAGTCAAGTATTTAGTGTTGAAAAACCCGGACAAGGTTCTCCGACCGAAGAACAGGCGCAGGACCGACTTTATATATTACCCTAATCAAGCTAAGAAGCAACAGCACAAGGTTATTGTCACATTGCGGAATTCGAACCCACGATCTCCGATTTGTAATGCAAGAGCGCATCACTAGGCCACGGAGGTAGTTACAAGATCTATCCTATCTATTAAGTAAAACGTGTATAATATAAAAGCATGAGATATATTTTATATTTAATATGTGTACATCTTCGTTATAAAGGGGCAGTTTACAAAAATAAATCTCAAAAAAAACATAAAACGTAGCCGCAAATGCGTTTCTTATTGTTTGCGAGAGTGTGTCGTTTGTTTGTTTTAATTATTCCAGCAAATATTTGCCGCTGTACAGCTGTTGGCGCTTATCTTTTTCTTATCTGTCAAACCCTAGTCAATGCTAAGAGACACGGGCGGCAAAGTGTAGGAATTACGACATTTCACACTAACTCCGTAGTACGACTAATTTGTTTGTACTACCACAAGCTTGCCTAAAAGAATCTTGTATCAAGTATACATGATGTAATCACAAAATGTACGTTCTATTTTTATAACTCTATATAATACTTTTTGGCGCAGAACGCTGCGGCTCAAGACAATTTTGACTATTGGTATTCAAGTGATGACGGTAAGCTTTAAAACTAAATGCGA
>DWHK01000792.1:0-12654 GCA_018247855.1 Graphium androcles
CCTCCAGCTTGCGGGGCATCGCATACAATCTTTTGGACCGCTATGTAAATAAGATTCGTAATGATTCTTTTTTTATTTTCAACATACATCTCATTATGTAGGAAAATATAAACATCTTTACGGATGGAACATGACGTGACAAGTGGTTAAATACTGTATTTAAAAAATAATTAATTAAATCAAACGAAATAAATTTAATTAAAGTAAGTCTTATTACGTTTATAGATTCCAATATTTATTGTTACAGTATTTTGATAAATTTTATGTTTTTTAAAGTATAGACAAAATTTTAGAATTTTTTATTCCTTTTGAGGTAAGCAACTTTAAAAAACAACACGTTCAATTTTATTAAGGTGTTATTGTAAAGCTGGCGACAATAATTGTTTATTTTACCATTTGGTTTAATCTGTTTAATGCACAGCATTATCAAAATTAACAGGTACATAAGATATTTAATAGTAATTTAATTTGAGATTCTATGAAGAGGTATTTTAGAGAGGGGTTCATTGGCGGTGTGCATTGGTTATGACTTTTAAATAATTACAAAAAAGGTTAATTTGAAAAAGTTGTAAAAAAGTTGTTTGATGACGATATTTTTGTTAGGCTTAATTTTTCATAACATATTAACAATATTTTATTATATGTAATACCAAATATCAACAAAACATACATAAACTAATCCATCCTTCGAATTCAGTTTATCCTTTTGGGTTGCGGAGTTCAGATGCCAGTCGCTCTGTGTAAAAACTGATATTCAGGTAAAATTTGGTTGAATTAGAAGCCGACCTCAAGTAGCTTGGGAATAAGGCTAGGAGTAAGAAGAAGAATAAGAATGAGAGTAATTACATTGATTTGGATTTGGGATAATTTTAAAAACGCTGCCCTAACTATAAATTCCGCATTCACATGATTAGATAAATATATTTATTGAGAAAAAAACTGTTTTAACTCTTCACGACAATTTCATACTTTTACCCCTAATATTATTATCCATTTAACGGGTTATGGTATCTATATCTCTAGTATGGTTTTGGTGCATTTTGCCAACATTGTGCCAACTTTTATAGCTTTTTACTATCATGTCCTTTATATAATAGTAGAAAGCTGTAAAATTGATATACACAGTTCGAAGATTTTCTTAAGTTTTCCATTAATTTATAGTGAATGATATTGCAATAAATACTACATGTCTACAATATATTTAAACTATGCTAATTTTTTATTACATATTGAATTATGATCCAGGTAAACACTGCCTTTTGACAAAGTTTTGTACGGGTATTTTCCAACACTCTTTTATTAGCTCGACTCTCTCTCTCTCTCTCTCACTTTCATCGAGTTCAAATTGTTGTTTGTCACAAACTTGGCAATTATGCCACGTTCTGATGACAATACAATAACTTTCTATCATCAAATTGATTTAAATATGGTACTGAGAGGTAGACACTGGATTTTCTTAATTGATCAAAGTCAGACCATGTCAGTCAAGCCTGTGTTTGAATAGCTTTAAGATGTCATCTTTACAAAGAACCTAAAAATGTCATAGTACTATTCTCTTTTTAGATCGCTATACCGTGCCGTCCTCAGAAGACGTTTACGATCTACGTGTATGATATACCCGACGAAGTTCCTGAGGAAGATGTGCGACACGCTCTCTACAAGTTCACATCCGTGGTGGAGGTTGTGCGTCTCCATTTCACCAGCTCACCGCGGGAGGGTAACACTGGTGAGGAATTCAATGGTAATTGCTCAGCAGAATCTGCCTTTTTGAGTCAGCGTAAATTGGAAGACGAGTGGCGACAAACAACACTAGTAGTAACTGTTTTAAACATATTTATGATAAAAATAAATGAAAATGCTCTAACGGGTTTTATCTGATTTATTATTAACTAGCGGATACCCGACATGTGCTACTACTTCGAATTTTTTTTGTCGGAAACCATCTTCGTATTTGGCTGGTTTCATGATGAAACCAGTTTAGGGCACATCGGTTGTATAATTCCAAAGTCTATAAAGGACATAGGTAAAAACATTTGTTGTATTTTATATACATATAATCCCTTCCGTACTGACTGGACTGTGCTACCGTGAACATTATTATTTTTCCTATACCTCTTGTAGTATTTTATATATATTTGTTTTAACTTTATTAAAAATAGAATTTCAAAACGGCTAATTTAACAATCTTCTTTATTAAAAAAATTGCGGTGTTTTTTGATCTCATTTTCCTCTTCTCACTGAAGAATATTGGTTTCTTAATATAAAGAAACCGATATTCTTCAGTGACGATTTGTGGTTCATCAAATCGTAAATATTGGTCAGAGTAATCTAATAGACGGTCACACACTGCAGTTTGGATACCGCGTTTGAAACGTCACTAATTAAAAACGAAATTAAACACAATAAAATCCGATAAAGCGAGTTCAATATCATTTTTTTTAATAAAAATAAAACCGTTGATTTGTCGCCGCTCTCCTTAGCAGAATCTGCATTTTAGAATTGGCGTTAGCTAACTCCCAAACTACACGACATAGAAATTTTTAAGCGTTACAACTCACAATAGTCTATGTGTACAAACGATTTTAAAATTTGAATATTTATCATAGCTGTTTTTTCTAATTTAATCCTGGATATTTATTTTACTAAGACCTCTTGTTTGGTGTCGGTTAGGCGAATCTCCTCTGCCTCTTGGAAGAAGGCAGAGCTATGGTGGATTTCTACCAACTAAAAGTGCTTCATTGGCCACCCTCAGTGCGTTAGTTAAGGCTCCGGGGCCTCTTACGAAACGCATCAGGTCCATGTCAGGTAGCAGATTCTACCTTATTCTTTCTTAAACTATCATGTAGACCAAGCTCGATTAGTTTGAATGCTAGAAAAATAACAGCGAGTTGGTTTCATGTATTACCAATAATGCTGAAGTAGCAGTAATGATCCCTTTTTTGATAATAATAGCACACATTTCAAAAAACTCCCCATTTCCCAAGTTGAATATAGTTTTATACATAGATTATAACAAGACGACAATAACGATGTACCTAACGACCCTTTGTAAAATTATGATAGGTAGTTTAGAAGGTATGCAAGGAGTAATAAAGATGTAGATACATCTAAATATATCATTGGGTCTAAATCATAATCACAATTTAATTGTGCCATAATCATGTATAAAATCCAATCTTCAATGTTTCCTAATTTCCTGGAATTTGCTTTAGTGGTTCATTCTCCTCATCCAAATCCAAATTTCGAATGCCAGTCATAATTTCAAGGATTGAGGTACTCTCAACTCCTTCATATTGTCTATAATATAAATGTTTATGTCCTGGGTGTTTTAACTAAATTAAACGTTTCATATGCTATGATCTTCATCGGCAGGATCCTCCACTCCCAAGCCTTTGGAGAAGACGCCACCACGAGCTTTAACCACCATCGATGGCGAACTAGTCAGCAGTATGGTGCCAAAGGAAGCCTCTAGCGTGGTGCGCGTAACCCTCGCCAGCATAGAGGAAGCTAATATCTTGCTGCAGAACGGCCTGGACTTCTATGGAGCTACTTACTTCCCCACGGAGTTGGCAACGCCTGCTCAGGCTGCCAAACTTATCAAACCTCACAGGTACAGTTCGTGAATTATATAAAATAGCGCTGAAATTGATGTTTGTTTTTTGTTTTAGTAGATTGTTAGTAGAACTAATAAATCCGTACACAGATTTGCATTCACAACTGCCTACTGCATCTTTGATTTAAATAAAAAAAACTAGGAAATACAACTTGTCTAAGATGGCACCACTAAATATTTTTGATTAAATCAAGAGGCTACATTTATCTAATTGTTTCGGTAAACAAAACATATATTGACTGATACGTAAATGTTGTAGGGTAATGATAGGACTAGGGGTAACTCATATTTTTAACCGACTTCAAAAAAAGAAGGAGGTTTCTCAATTCGACTGGATATTTTTTTATGTGTGTTCGCGGATTACTTCGTCGTTTATGGACCGATTTTGATTAGATTAATTTAGAAGATATAGATTAATTTTTTGTTGGAAAGGAGATATCCTAAATATGGTCAATAAATGTTTCATAAAAATCGGTTAAGTAGTTTGTTTTTGAAATCAAAATAAGGAAAATGTTACGAAAGTATACTTCTAAGGCGTTTAAAGTCGGTTTTTTGTAATTTTGTGTCAAAATGATCTTGTTCGCTTAAAAGTTTGCAAACTAGTAAAAAAATATATGTGTACAAGAAGGCCAAATATATATACATATATACAAAGCGAAGACGCAGCTGTTGCGCAGACGATAATAGTTAGATGCAGCCATAATAACATTGATGATAACAAACTACATGCGCACTGGCAATCATGTGCCAATGACACAGATCTTGTAACTCAGGACATCTTTATCAATAGGTTTGCATATTCTATTGAAAATATTCACTTTGACGTTTGTAACCGACAACAAATAAAAAAATCAAACTTCTTTGTTTGTTGTACAACTAGTAGTTGTTATGATTAAAAAAAGTGTAATTTTGCTCTTTTCGTAAATCTTACAAACTTATTGATTATTATACTTCTGACACTATATGAAATAACTTTTTTTAAGGCCATTAAATACCTACTTTCAAAGAATTGAGAATAGATCACAGAAGGGATTTCATTTTAATATTGTATCGTTCCAAACACTCACTATATCCTCAAATCAATACTTTACTTCTAACTGGAAGTCAATGCCCAATTTATAGTAGTTAGGGTAGAGCACATAATAAAATGTTTTACACTATCTTCATTGTATGATATATTCACGAAAAGCAAAGAAGTAGAAATGCACGCAGCCATTGAATTTAAGCACTTCACGTATACTAGAGCTGGAGCACACACCACGGCTTTAAAAGACCCACTCTCATCCTCAACAGAGCGTATCGTTCCAGAGTGACCGGGGGCAGCGTGTCTGCCAGGGTCCGGGACCTACTCCCGGTCTTCGATCAACAAGGTTTCACGAAGTTCGCACCGCCAGCCTCCAGACTGGTGAAGCCTCGCTCCAAGTGACGACTCTATAATCAACGACTTGCTTTACCATCTAGAGTTGACCTTTGGCGACCAATTTTTATTTTTAACCTATAACATTGTTTACTGGTGACGACCTACAATATCATATAGATTTGACCTCTGACATCTAATTCTGAAATTTGACCAGTAACACAGATACTTGTTCTTTGTCATCAGTATTTGGCCTTAACTATCTAAAATTCACTGACATCTATCTAGATCTTTTGAACCTGATTTTCAACTGCACCCCCGTTTGTACCTAAAACGTCTGTACCTGTTCTTTGACATCTATGTTTGATTATAAACTCGATATTGGCCACTGACGTCTAGGTGACCCGACCCCTAATTTACGACTGCACTTCTGCTTGTACCCCGACTTTATTTTCAAAGATTTTGTTTCAAAACGCAAGAGAGAACAGTTCCTAATACACATTTAAAAAATAATTTAAGATATTAACTACAACATAGAATGTTTATTTACTCATTTCATAACTGAATTACATTTAGTCACCTCTTAACGCATTTTACTTGGACCATTTAATTTCAGAGTGAAGAAAGGAATAATAATGTTTTTAATGGAATGTTTGGACCGTACCGAGTTGCATTTATAAAATTAACAGAAATTAACCTTGCTGTGCCATAATTGTAATCTGAATAGAATGTAATAAATCTAATAAATATATTTTTAAAACTTTTTTGTACTTTATTCCTAAACACGTTACCTTATTAAAGATTCGGATCAACAGCTGATACTGGTTCAAACAAGAAAATATTTTCAGGAGTACAATATTTTACATACTCTCTCTGCTATTTTCAGACCTCTCGGCCAGGGAGGTACCACGGTCTCTTATTACCATATTTCCATATTTCAGACATCACCTTGTAATATGTCTGTAAGCTGAGTTGTTATATTTGCCGACCAAACATAAGCTATTTCTCTATAGCTAGCCTTTTCGGTACCCTTGACAAAGCGTATACAAAATGTTACGAATATCCATGGAGTAGTTATGACCTCAGCAGTTAGTAGACGTAAGGAACATCGTTAGGGTAGTCTTGTAATCTATAATAAATATAAATCTCAGGGCCGCAGCTTGAGATGATTATTCCTTCTGTTTATTACAGGCTTTATATAGTTTGGCAGATGTTTGACCTAATTTTGTTACATTTTTTCGTTCCTATTTACACATACGTGTACGTAGGTTCTGTTATTGGAGTTATAAAATTTGAAGATGTTAAATTTTTTATTAGAACACAGGCGTCTTTAGCAAATAATATTTTAAAGACCTAAGGCTCTTACTATCAACGAATGCAACGCCATATATTAGCAACCGATATAGCAGTCAAACACTGAACAATTTATTAAAAAAATGATTGAAAAATGTCAGGTGTAGAATAATAACATATATTTATTAGTATATTTACAGACTATAATATCACAGATAAATAAAATTTACGCTTCAAGCGAACATACCAATATCATTGATTCACTTAAGTTATAATGAACACACGAGTCTTATACTTTATCGCTCTTAACACCTCTAAATTTGTCTTCTATTTCTTGTAAGCTTTTTCCTTTTGTTTCTGGCAGTATAAAGTACATAATACCGGTCCCTATTAGAGCTACTGCACCATAGAACAGGAAGGTCATTACCTCTCCTAAATTAGACATCATCCCTGGAGCAGTTTTGACTACGACGAAGAAGGCAAGGAAGGTAGTGGCAGAGCTAATACCCGAGCCTAATCCTCTAACCCTAGTAGGGAACACTTCTCCACACATCATCCAGGGCAGTGGCACCAATCCGATGGATATCGCGCAAATGTAAACCATCAAACAGGACAAAGGTAACCATGACATATCAGATGGTTTCCCACCAGTCCAGTGAAGGAACATTGACAGTCCGATCATGGACAATGCAGTCCAAATTCCACTTATTATACATAAAGGTCTTCTACCATACTGCTTGCATATCACACAAGCTACCAGCGACATAACAACTCTTAAGGCGTCTATCACTAACATGGCAACATAATGATCCATTCCCTTACCAACTGCTTTCTCGACTATCTCTATAGAATAAAATGCAACAGCATTAACTCCCGAGAATTGGCATGTGACGAAGAATATGATCATAATAGCCAAGGGTTTCAATAATTCCGGACTCTTTAAAGTAGCCAATTTTTCCCTCCAAGTCTGTACAGGCTCGTTGTCTGACGCTTTTCTTTTATCTATTATGGTTGCTAATTCAGCTTTGGCTTCATCACTGTAACCTCTCAACCAGTAGTAAGCCTTTACTCCTTTGTCCATCTGCCCTCTGTAGATCAGCCAAGTTGGACTCTCTGGTACTGTGCTCAACAATATCACTGATAAAACAGGGAATATGCAGCAAATCACAGCTGTCCATTGCCAAGATATGAAGGTTCCTATTAGATGTGCGACGAAAATCCCAACTGCGATAGCAAGGGATACTCCTGCTAGAAAGATTCCTCTGAACTTGGGTTCCGACGTCTCTCCGATGTATACGGGTCCAACAGGTCCCAGTAAGCCCACACAAAGACCCGTTAAAAACCTTCCCACCAACATTAATGCAAGGTTGTTGGCACACGCTATGAAGATCCATCCAAGAAGCAGAGGTGCACAAACTATGTAGTGAGAATTACGTCTTCCATATTTTTCCATCATCCATCCTGAAATGAGGCAGCCTGGAGCCATAGGTAATGCCGCCATTGCCGCTGAAAACGATGAGAAATGATGGTTACCATTTGGTTCACTAAAACTTATATATGCTGAAGATGATTATTTTTAAGATAAGCGACAACTAATTAGAATTCAACTTAAGAATTTTTTGTATTTTTATGTATCAGATAGTCTTTTGTTCTTCAATAATTAGTCGCCGCTTTAATTAGTTGTTTTGACTTTAAATGACTTTGTCAATTTTGTTTAACGTTAATTTCGCTGTATAGTTCGATATTTGAAAAATTATCAGTTATTGCTTTTAAATGTAAATCGTCACTGCGCAGATAAGCAAATATCATATGACGTTCAGTCACAACACGCCTAGTTGTTACATTATAAACATGATCTCTTTACGCGAAATGATAACCTAAATGCCATCACGTAATTCAAATTACGCACGAATATACTAAAAACATATTACAAACTAAATTTACAAATTGATGCTAAAATCTTCGCAACATTACAAATTGTGACTCATCACAAATCTGCTCAAGAATTCTTAACTAAATGTCAATAAGGGGAGTAAATATCAGTTTTACAATTGTATAGCCCCAAATTCCCGGTAATACGACCAGCGGATTATTTTTATCTCTAAACAACATTGTTGTAATTACATTTGTTTTTGAGTTTGTAAAAATTGGCACAAACCACCGACGTACGGCTGATATCTGTCGCCAAAATTCGTTTAAACACGTCATGGTTTCAATTCTCCGGAATTTACAAGTTCATATTTACAATTTGTTAAAATTCATAGCGTAGAAGTCTGATTGATTGAAATGGCTTATTTAGGGATCTTACTTGATTTTCCATAATTGATCATGAAAAAGTAGAATAGAATTTAACAGCAATGATATGATGGATCTTTAAAGATAATATTTTAGTAAACTTTTCTAGAAGAATACAGTATTCGTTTCCAACTGTTTCACTTGCATGATTATTTATTTCCAATTTTGTAAAACCCCGTTACGTATGGTACTTCCATGCAAAATTTCATTATCCTCATGATTCTTAAAATACAGTGGTCATATATTAGTCAGCGGTATTTTGCTTGTATTAGTATAGGTTAACTGTTTGCCGCTGTTTCTCCTGCCTTAGAAATATCTGTTCGACTCTTTAATAGCCTAAGCTATTCCTTACGAATCAGTCTATACGCTAAAATTTTCTGACTGGTACTTCGAGAGAAAAGCTGGTCTAAACAAACAAATAATTGGCTCGTAAATAAATGATGGTATTAAGGTACCTATCCAGGATGCTGTGCTTTCGTCCCACGGTATGACGCTGCCAGGTTCCTTAAGCTGTGGCAGAAGGATGGCAGAGTAACCGGATGTGAGGCCAGACGAGAAGGTCATCAGAATCGCTGCTGATGCTGTTAGCGTCTGCAAATGGATAGTACTTTGTTATAAGGTATATTTTAGCTAATTATTCGTGTTCATAGCATTGCATAAGGAGTTTATTTTGTAAATCAGGTTTATTAAACTTCCTGGTACCTTATAACCTACAAAAATCGCCGTATATATTGAAGATCTGACCCCTCTCGCTTGATCTCGCTCGGGTCGTGTCGGATATCCATCCCATCAGGTTTTGAACAAAGAATGTATCTGAGTCTGCATGTACACTTGTTCACTATAATAACTCCTGTATAGTTGGCTGATATCCAGCTTGGCCGCCATGGTCGAAATTCGGTCAGGAGATGATTATTATTATTATTATTTTAAATTGGAGAAAATCGTCAGTTGATGTATTATTTCAAACGTGTTTGTTAACGTAAAATGAAGTAAATCTGGTGTGAGAGTTTGCAGAAGAGTGGTTTTTATCTTATTGATCTTTACTGTAACCATTTTACCTTTACAGTATTAAATATGTTCCGATTAATTTCTCTACCATGACATTTATTCGCTCTAAAGGACTCTTTGGATACTGTAGGTACCTACTTTTGATTATTGTTTTACATCAGGTGAACCGTCTATTCGGTTGCCATTTTTTCTTTACATACAAATAAGTATATAAAAAAAATAAACAATTATTTAAGTTAGCTATGGTATCAAAAAATGTCACAAATCACTTTTCACCATTACAGGCACTTTATTCTGAATCACCGGAATTCCATATGGAATGTCCGAAATTGTAGCTTCATATGTAAATATATTTTTGGTATTACAAGACTTATAATGATTTATATTGGTCAATAATATTTCAAATTTAATGCTGACTTAGCATTTTGTTAATAATAAAAATTTTTATCAAACTATTACAAGTATCAGTGCAAATATTGCCTCTATTTCCTTATATTTTGTATAATAAGGAGGATTTATTTATATTTATTTATGTTCAGTACATTGGAATACGAGTATTTGAAATAAACGTGAACTGTCACCAAGTACTATTCTCATGTTGCGGTATCACACTAGCGCTTTGTAGGAGTATTAAATCATCAGCATAACATTAAAACAAACATGTAGACTGGAGATAATGCCGTGTCATATAACAAAACGTGTGCAAATACGCGAGGCCTATAGCTAATTTTCCATTTTGAAACAATTAAATTTCTCGTGACTGTATCTACTTGCTTCACGCTTGTGATAGCTCAGATAGTGTTATCTCGGTTCATTGTGCCCATACATCGAAGTATTGGCATGTACCAGGAAGATATAAGTTCTATCTCATGTCCAAAGGTCTGCTTTAACTGGGTTCTAGAGCGAATCAATCCTGATTGTTTGTTTAGCTTGTGGCAGTTCCAGTTACGTCGACCCACTTCTGTTGTGAATATGGATTGTGTTTGCGAAGTTCCATGACTCATTCCACTGTTTCTGAGCAACCGTACAACGAGAGATGAATAATAAATTTATTTTATTAATACAACACATGTTGGATTTAATTACTATTCAATCGGGGCAAACGCTAAACAGATATGCCAATATGATATTGAATATTCTAAAACATGTTGTTAAATAAGACTACAATTTTGACACTTCAACGAGAGCTTTGTTGTCTGCTTATAATATCCATTTATTTTAAATTGATACAACCTTTACGAATTGAATGTTGTTATAATTTGTAGTATGAATATTAAATAAGGATTCAGAGGTTACAGGAATCATGTAAAGGTATACTTTCAAACAAGTGGCTTTATTTTGAAGTCGTTTAGTTTGAAGTTTCTTTGGTACCATTCTGTGTCAAATACAATGCAGATTAAAATTAAATAATTCGTTTGGTAATTCTTTAAATTTACATACATAGTGAGTGACAATTAAAAAAAAACTGATTTGGTAACTGAGTTTGGTGTCACAGCTACGTATCTATCATCGACAGCTAAAATTTATTTACATCAACCGATAGTTGAAGGATCAAAGAATTTGTATTTTTAAGTTTGGAATCAATTACGGGGAAGGTTGACTACAGTGTCTATCAATTGATTTAGATATCTATTTTGGATGCCGAAGTAATATGTTTAACTCTCTGAAAAAGTGAATTAGTAACTAATAGAACCCTTTATTATACCGATATGTCGACAAAAGCAAGGGTAAAAAAGAAAACCCTAACCTCTTGTGTGTTAACTGTCGAAATGACAATTCAAGCCCATCTGGATCTCATTACAGGACTTTCCACAGATATGGGTTTGAGCTTTGAGCATTAATTTGTTAAACCAAGGCTTGGAAAAACCAGATTTTCTCTAAATCTAGTTGGAATTTTTGGAACGCCAATTAGTTTTATAATTAATATACATTTTTGTAGCTACTTACACTTGACTTTCAATTGAATTGCAACTGTTCTATGAGAAATAATATGGGTTACATAAATATTAATTTTTATTTTCTGATTTATAAAAAATAAAACGATTGCTGCATGTAATATTATATTTTAAGGTCTCTAACCCGATACAACATAGCTAGTGGAAAAATTACATTTTAAACGTATGAGAAAAAGCATCGTGGACCTTGGATATGTTAGATGATGATATAACTATCTTACCTGTTTCCATGCTGGTGAAAATCTGACGACTGTTTTTGTGTCTATCAGCAGAGGCGCGTCCTTAGCGTTGTCTTTCTCAGTCAATGCGAGTCCAGCGCTAGAATTGGAGATCTTGATGTTCTGCAGATAGTTGGACACTTTCGTGGTTGTATCATCAGCATTGCCTTTGTTCGTGTGTGTGTCAGTCGTGTTTGTGTTGTTCGTTTTTTTCTCTTCCCTGTCTGTGTTCTCGTTCTGTTCTCTATTTATGTCTCCATTCACTGCTTGTTCTTCTCCCATTTCTACCTGAAGTGGAAATGAATTTATTATTGAATTGATATAAAATAACAGATCTTTAAAGCGATCAATGTCTCAGAAAGTGATACTAATCAAATACCTGATATGATATGCAGAAATGCAAATGTTTTGTATATATTAATTGCGTATAACTATTCAAATAAACAAATGAATAAATTTAAAACAGAAATTAGGTGAGTAACCGAAGAATAAACATTATTACAAGGTGGAATAGTAGTATAGTATCTAACATTTCATTCGTTAACATTGCTTTGGTCCCGTTAATACTTAAGTTCAATGTGTACGGATATAGAGTCCTCCTGGCCGGATTTAGGCCACGGCAGCCAATTTACTCAGAGATCAGCCAACTGCGCAGAAGATATAATAGTGCACAAGTGTACGCATAGACTCTATTTCTTTATTCTCATAGCCCGGTGGAACGGATATTTGACACGACCGGAGAGAGATCAGGCGCAGGGCCGACTACATGCCCATTCGACACATGGATCCGAGGCAATCGGATGATCTGCCCTGTTTACCCTAAACCAACTAAGAAACAACAACACAAAGTCATTGTCCCCCCCCGCGGGATTCGAAACCACGACCTCTGATTTGTAAGACAAAGCTCTATACCAC
>DWHK01000793.1:0-12652 GCA_018247855.1 Graphium androcles
ATATATTTGCAGTATATTATTATATGTTAAGGCATGTGATTTCTTTATATAATTAGTACGCTTTTCTTTTCATTTATGTATGTAAATAAATATTTAAAACATAGGTTTACTAATTTTTATTGACGTCTTTTTCTTTCTCTTTTTAATATTTGGCACCTACCTCAGCTTCCTAGTACCACCCTAAAGTTGACTGGCAGAAAATGCTGTTAGCATTAAGTCCGCCTCCGTACATTTTTTGAGCATAAAGGTTTAATAAATAAATAAATTGGAAAACAAGAAAACATCTTTTTTATTGTTTCTTAATTTTTTTTTAAAGTAAACTATAGAATTAAATCATATCCTTATGTCACTGTAAGCTTACCAGGTTACGACATGTTAATAAACAAAATATAAATTAGTTTTGCAAGCTTCAGCAGAGCAGAAGCCATTAAAAGTAATGGAGATGCTTAAAATCATTATCTTAAAATACAAAACACAAGTCAATCTTCATATTGTCTTCTACCTGATATTACTGCACATTTTGATGGCTTCTTTTTATTACTCTATGCTTATACTCTCACACTGTGCCTTACGAAATGCATTATTTTATAACGTTGAGCTCTAAAGGTTACAGTATATAGATATTGCTGATAAATATGTTAACTAAAAGGGCGTGTTCACATGGCTTCGTTATAAACAAACAAAGTGGACGTACTCGTACCTTGTCTCACCTATTTATCTCGCTCTTAAATAGTCCCATATCGCGAACAAGGCTACCGACAAAACACATTATAATATCTACCATATAAACAATAGAATGGGTTGGTAAAGGTGTGGTCGTACTGGCAGCGATTTAAAACGCTCGTACCTATTTAAGCTCACCTGGCATACTTTCACTCCATTCCCTTTTCAATCACATATGTTTCCAACCCTTCCTAAGTAATGTCCACTTTCAAAGGCTGGTAAGTTACCAGTAACTCTTTGTATTTTGTGGGTATCCATGGACAGTGGTTGTCATTTACCGTCAGGTAAAATATGCTTGTATGTTTAAAAAACAATGAAATAAAAAATAGTATGATTCAGACTACTATTTGTGATATATATACATAATTAGATTTAAAAAAAGAGATATACTACCGTTCGTATTGTACGGTGAACAAATATTTGTGACACAGTGAATTTACTATTTTATTTTCTTATTAATAAAATACATTTTTAAAAATAAGTTTGTTTAAACAAAATAATTAAATTATAAAAAATATTTGCTTATGACATATTATAACTTGAATCGATACACATATGTAGACCTCTTCGAAGACATTTCTACAAAATATTCCGCTGTCAATGTTACCACAAAACTAACTCTAAGAAGGTCAATTAATCAGTAGACGGGCTAATGAGAGAATATTTCATTGTCCGGCTCCTTCTGCTACGGAAGGATGAGGGTTGTCGAAGATACCAAATGCAATAAACATATAGAAATGCTAACAGGCAAGTGACCTATTGAATGCTGGATTACAGACAATATATTTATTCCAAATAACAGGTACTGTAAAGTATAAAATAAAGTTAGTACACCTTCATATTTTACTAAGTTCAATCTTAATCTCGATTTTCATTTTAAACATTTTCCAAGCTAGTTATTTCAGCTTTATATTTTTGGATTTTGGCCTAATGAAAATATGATGAATGGAAGTCATCGTAATCCTGACAAGATAGGTTACGAATCAGCAACAACAGTGGTATTCTTTTACTTGTGATCTAATTGGATTGACGATCGAAAGCAATCTGCGATGTGACCTCTAACTACTAAAACACCTAATAGAAAAAACACAAAAAATATCTATACAATTGTATTACAATGAGAACTTAGAAAACAAGCAAAACACACACAAAATTTATATTGATATTATGAGTTAGCGCTGGCGGATGAGGATGAGATTAGGGACTGTTAAAGTGTATACGGCGATAGAAATCTAATGTTGATTCAAATCTATCGAAAATTAATGTCATTATAAAACACTTTCATCGCGATTTCTTATATTAAAATACAACATGGAACTAAAGAAAAGAAAATATCGATTATTAATTGTACCAACTAGTATTAAATTAGATGCACATAGAAACTTCCCGTCCAACGCCTGAGCTTAATCAATGTCTTAAGGAGACTAATATTGAACCCGGTCTGGAGGAGCTATTTAAATAAGCCCACATTCAATCCGTCCCCGCCCTGTGCAGACCAGCATTAATAATTCCCTCAGACTCATATACGACAATCGCACTGTTCATATTATTATATTATTGGCATCTGCGTTGGACAACCCTGAGGACGGTGTCTTGAGACGATAGGATAGTGTAAGAGCTAATTTATATACAGTATAGCTTTATTTTACATATGCGAATGGGTAACCGTAAAAAAATTAAATCACAATAGGACCAAGATAAAATATTTGCATTATGTATAATAAATACATCAAGATTTATTATATGAGAAAGAAATTATTGAGTTAATATCGCGTAGTAGGAGTTTTTGATATTCATATTTGTGTCACAGTTTGGAAAGAATGAAGTAAATTTTATAAAATCACAAATCTATTATTACTATAGAATTTAAAGCAATCTATGTATGTTTAGTTTTTATTAATATGGCTCCTATAACAGTTTCAAGAGACAGTAATGGAAAGAGAGATATTTTTAGCGAACTTAGAGAGTTATGCTACACTAGCAAAAATAAAACTGATAATCAGTTTATCACATATAAACTTCGACAACGCTTATGCAACTTCCTTTGTAACGTCGATTGGATAGCCTCACTTTAGTTAATTCACCAAGCTCTTGGACTATAAGGGTTGTCTCAATAGAAACATGTCGCCCGCAATGAGGGATATTCGAGGCATACGGTGGGGCACAGTCACAAGGCACACGCTGTATCCTTCGGCAGACAAAACATTCGCAGTGTGCCCATCGGTTAGAGGTATGTAGAGCGTACATAACGGCTGGACGGTTTTAATACTTGATCGTTAATCAATTTTTCACCATATACGAAATAAAAACGAGTACGTTAACTTTTACGTGCAGTGTAAGTAAAAATAAAAGTTAAATTAATTTAGAAAATAAAAGTAATCAATTAATTAAAAAAAAATTGATATTAAATTTAAGTTGATGCAACATAGAAACTTACACAAATGTTTAAATAGCACGAGTGCTAACACTATAATATTGTCGTAAACAAACTTCATGGTTTTTACCGAACATTACTTTTGGAAAAATCTGAGTTACTCTTCATCGTCTCATCGCGTCGAAAGCAGATTTACTTCAAAAATATTATAACTAGAGGTTTAGTTAGAATCTAGTATTGTAGCGATTACATTACTCTTCGACTGTATTTAGCTATTTTATACAGTATTTAAATGGCAAAAGAAAAATTTTCATAATTTTCTTACCATTCAAATTTAGTGAAATGCTATATGAATAACGTTTTATTTTTATTCACTATGTTAGAGTTTATATGCATGTTTTTCTCAAATACTGAAGAGCAATATAGGTCATCTCATACGATTTTTTAAAAGCACTTTTAGCCTTTTTTTAATTTTGTGACTCACCATTTATATGTTGAGAGTGATTAAGTGGCCCTATCATATTTTTAAAACTGAAAGTTTTTTAAAAAAGACTGCTTATAATAATACACTGGCTCGTCATTTTGTCAAATCACGTTCACATACTACTATATGAGTGTTTCTAAAGGCTATAGCTTCGAGGTTCAAATCTCATTTTGCGATGCGTATTTCAAATATCAAATAAGTTGGATCACAGTTTAATAATGACCAGCATTAGTAGAAGGTACAAATCTACATATTGGGGTGTGGGCATTTCTTGCATCCCCGTCTGAGATATGTGTCTTAAGTCCCCCCGTGTCCGAAGCCAGGGGTGGTGTCAGGGCCGGATTTAGACATATAATTTTATAATTTTATTTAAACTTACTTTCCACGTCAAATTTAATATTTTTGCTCGTCCCGAGTATGATTTGATATGATTTTAGTTTGTTAATTACTACTTTTACCTCCGATAGAAAAGAGGGGGATTAAAATTTCTAAATCCTAAAGGCAATATCAAATATCAACGACTAAACAGATTTTTATTCAGCAAAATCTATTCAGTTGTTCGGGGTTGATCTCAATTTATAATTGTAAGAGCAAAGATAAATATAAAAATAAAGATATAATCTAGAAACTAAATAATAAATATTTATTTAATTAACTGCCAGAGTTTACAATAAAACTTTAAAATAGTCTAGTGTAATGCAAATTTATTTTATTTATTAAAAATATTTCTAACCATATGTGATAAAGATTTACAGTAAAAGATTGTTGTTTTATTATAATATACTAAATAATAAATATTTTAACCGACTTCAAAAAAGGAGGAGATAATATGTTCGACGGTATGTTTTTTTATGTCTGTCATCGATTTCTCCGTCATTTGTGAACCGATTTTGAATTAATTTTTTGTTAGGACGGAGATATCTCAAGGGTGGTCCCATAAAATTTTCATAAAATCGGTTAAGTGGTTTGTATTTTTAAATTAAAATAACGGAAAAAATATGTCACGAAAGTACACTTTTAAGGCGTTTGAAGTCGGTTCTTTTGTAATTTTGTGTCTAAATAATTATATAATATTTACTCGTTCCAAGTCCGTACCACAGACATAAATGTTTAAGGTATGCAGATGCGGTGCTGCCGTGATAAGTTAATTCCTACTGGCCGATCCCTTACCCGTATCAAAATTATAATGGTGCAGAATACGCCAGAATATGTGGCCCGTCCTCCTTTATTGAAAATTTAATGGTACCACATAAATATGGTAAGTTATGTGGGAGAGTTGTAGTGCTCGAGCAGTTTGGTCGTGCCGTATGCCTTCGTTGTTATTGCTCTAGTTTACCTCGTGGCCTATAAGTTAGATTGAATATTAAACAGTGTTACTTAATTTCTATACCAGAAAATTTATGGCTTCTTCTCTATGGCTCAATCATCAATTTTTAGCTTTTAAATTAAACAATAAAAATAAATTTATATGCCAACGAAAGTTTGTATGAAATATTCTTATAAGTTTATTATTTTTGTAGATTTTAGATTTCTTATTTAAGTAACGTAAACACAAAAATGTCCTACATAGAATCCTGATAGAAAAATGTCTTCCGGGCGGAATTTCGGTCACAACAGCCAATTAACCAGTGATCAACCAACTGAGAGGGAAAAGTGTATGTACAAATATGGATACATTTATACACTTCTTTTACTATCTACTCTCTTAGTCTGAAACGATCGCCAGAATAGAGACTAGGGGTCAGGTGCAGGTGCAACGTTATATATCCGATACCTAGTTTATCTATTTTTCCAGGGAATCGGACGATCAACGTTTATCGCCCTAAACCAACTAGAAAACAATAACAAAAAGTTATAGTTGCCATATCGAGATAAAAACATACTAGACATTGTCGTATAAAAATCTGAACATAGACTAACCCTATCTCGGCATAAACCATAAACGTAAGTCTTTAAATCCTATAGAAAAAGAGGAAGTAGGACAGGTAGGTAAATACAGACAACGTTTAAATTAATAGCATAGCGTTTATGTTTATAGTTGATCTAAGTTTAAAGTTTCTCGTCTTTAAGACCTTTTCTAAGTTGCTTCTTATTTTGATTTCTTCACTTTAATATAGAAGATCTGCAAACTGACGTCATGACCGTAAGCTCTGAATATATTTTTTTATTGTTATTTTATTGCCAATGAACCCTAACAGAATCCTATTGAAACAGTTTTTAATTAGTATCTACTAGAATGTCAAAATCAAATCAGGTAGACTCTTGGAATTAGAAAATATTGCTACTTACACCAAATACAGAATTAAAAGGCCACCTCAAAGAAGAAACGAGCTTTTTGGAGAAAATATTAAAGAAGTTGCCCATGTACGGAATGAGAACCTTAGTAAGGGACCCTTCGTTTATGAATTCGATTTGCACCTGCCTATTTTTTTATACACCCGATTTTCTCAAACACGAACCTTTCACTTCTCAGTCGGAGAACCTTACAAGAGAACAATATGTCACGGCCAGGATCGCGGATACGACCGTGGGCGTCGCGTGGGCTTCAGCCCCATACACATCTCTACGTGGCACAGGCGAGCCTGATAACCAATCTTATCTGACCTTTCTCCCGGCTCACAATGCAAGGCAATACGACGATACGACGAGCCAGTTAAGTTTTCAAAGGGCTCCATTTATGTGGCCATTCGGCTGATTCGATTTGATACGGCATTATGTTTAATACACGGCTATGTGGGAATATGTGGCTGTGGAAATTGCACAATGTTTCGCCATAATGTAATTGTACCGGGAATCATTTTATGTTTATTGTATCACAAAACTACTGCATGGAAGCTGCTGGGCCTATTTTCATTGCACGTCTTGTTTAATGCCTCATGTCCATTTGAAATTACTTTTTTTTACCTGAATGGGTTGTTTAGTTTTGCACAAATAGAATAGTTAAGATGTTAGCCAGAAATTAGTAGATTTAAAAATTATCGTACTTTTTTATTTTTCAGTCTGTCGATGCCACGTACTTTAAGTGTGGAAAATGAAATCTAGATCGATTTGAATCACTTACAGGATAGCCCTAGCTAGAGATGCTTTTTTGAGTTGAATCAGTTTAACTCCCATCGGGAGGTGGCAGAGATTCATTTCCAAAACTATTCATCGGCTAAATTAGCCCGGGCGAGGACACCCATCCCCCTACGGCCACCCGGCCGTCCCCGGAACTTGTGCCACATGTGTTCCTAATACCCGGACATTTGTCAGTCTGTAATTACGAAGTGATTCTACTTTCGCTGTCCCTTACTTAAATCTTAATGTTAGTTCGCTCAACAGTTCACTTAGTTGGAGAAAGACGATTTTCCAAATGAAGGGGCTTTCATAATATATTGACCTATCAAAATCTTTACTAATGTCATCTCAGCGTTTGTTTAGTTGCAATATACATATAAATTAAAGTCTTACATTGTAGACTCAAGATTGGAAATAACAGTTCCTAATAACAAATATTATGGACGATACTTGCTTTAAGTAATAACTAAGTAAATGCGATACATAAATTTTCAAGTATTTTTTATCTATTTATAAACGATTTTATAATTTTGCAAACTTTAGATGTAAAAAAGCCAAATAGTGATTTATACACTGTGTATATTTGTACACATCTTTTCAATATATATGAATAAAGCTTCACAATTTTCTTTTTCATTTTACTATTTTAAAAGAGTATATTATTTTAAAATGAAACATGCAAATGCGGAAAGACTAAATAAATATTTCGCAGCTCTACATATAAAACAGTTCAAACAAACAGATCGTACAAACAAGCCGCAATCGGTTTGCACAGATAAGCCGATAAAAATGCTGACAGAGTAAAGCAAATTGCAGTGGCGCCCGATCAAAAATGGCGGGAAGTTGAAACGTCAAAACGTCAGCGTTTTTATTGCTTGCGATGGTTGCTCGTTGTGTACGTAATGTTTACCTATTATATATCGTTGGATGCACAGAATGGGGTTCCCTGTGTATTGTTAGATAATTGCACAGTCTCTACCAATCCGTGTAACAAACGAATGAGTTGAGTATTTTAGCGCCAAATGTCAAGCATACCTAACAGTCAGGCTATGGTGACGTATGTATACAAAATATTAATGATTGGACACATTAATAAATTTTGTAAAGGAATAAAGTAAAAGGTTATCTACATAGTAAATACTACTTTTTTTTGGAAAGCACCGCCTGTCCCAAAAAAGAAAATCGATTATGTTCTCGTTTTTTAAAAAAAAAAAAGTTATGTTAACTAAAGTTTGACATGACTGATTTCCTATAATCGGTACCTTATATACCTTTTACCTTTTCTTCTAAAAATGTTTGTTGTCTTTAATCATACAGCAAATATAAATATAGACAACGGAAAAAAAAACACAAACCGACAATTAGTTAACCCTTAAAATTCGTATCAACATGAGTTACCCGAAAATCCGCCACGAATTGTTGTTATTGTTTTATAATTCTGTGCATTCCCCGTTCTGCATAATTCGCCCAAATGCGACGCATTCGGTAAACTTTTAATTGCCCTCGACAAATTCCCGGTCCATCGGGGCGACCATTGTTTAATCCCGATTTCGTATCGGAACAACATTTGAAACTTTTAAACTCAAGTTCACTCGCGATCTAGGGTGAGTATATGCTGTATAGATTTTCTAGACTCAGTAACGAATGGTCATTACATGTACAAAGGTTTTTTTTATAGAAAGGAATACAAACGAGTAGACGGTTCACGTGATGTTAAGAGATCCCTTCACCCATGGACACACACAACATCCGGAGTGTCGCGTGTGCGTTGTCACCCTGGGAATTTGGACAAGTTTATTGGGTAGGATGTTACATATTAAGGATTGGAAGGGGAAAGAAGTGAAAAAAGAAGATGGTAGGGATGGCCACCCGGAAACCCAAAAAATCATGCATACTTTATTTTATGCTGCTATGGACTTTATTTGGTTAAGATAGATTAGTTTGAATGCGCAAATGATTATTGGAACTTCCCTCCATGTGTTGATATAAAGTACCAGTGCATATATTAGGTTTTCGTCTAATAACTAAATTAACCATAGATCAGAAGTTGACAGAAAATCCTCCTTTGATTGTAAGAACGTCCATTAAGAAAGCCGAAGATACGTTATAATTCCTCCTATGAAGACTGACGTACGGAGCATTATCAGGTGGATGACGATGATGCAAAAGTATTTTAAAAGCGGTGATCTTACTGTAAATACAGTGCTTATAGGCCATGACGTAGCAGAAGACAACGAGATCAAATCCGAAATAGATATGGATTAAGATATCCAGCTAATAGTATTCAACATATTTAAGATAATTTTTATGGGATATTGGTACAACTATTGTTGCGATGATCTTTCCTGATATTAAAATTTCTTCTTTTCTTTAAGGAATCATGGACACCGTAACACTATACGAAATTTTGATACTAGCGAATTTATCGTGATTAATTCAGCAAACATTACCCCTTTATTTTTATCGTTTACACATTTTTTTTTTATTTTAATACTTCATAGTACAGTTGTAATTTTTCTTCGGTGTGTTGCACAAAAATCTATGTTTATATGGCGTTCCAGCCACTAGTTCTGGACGTCAAGCGTATATATTATTTGCTTTATATATTAACAATTTAAAGTCACTTTAACACATATTTTATTGCCATATTAAACAATGAACCAAAAACAATAAATCATAATGTATCGAACTAACTAACCAACTTGATAGATTAAGATTTATTGCTTTTGTTTATAAACACAACGGAAATGTCACAATGCAATATAAGATCACCTTGATCTATTCCGTCTACCCAAATAAGTCTCAGTCACTACCCAGCAGTCACAATACCCTATGAAATGTTGACACATGCAGTAACTGCATACCGTCTGGCATCCCACACACGTCACGGAACAATGACATCATTATAGAACCAATTTCCAAGCGACCTTTGTTACCTATCTAATATCTGGCACTAGGGTAACCGATTCAACAAACACATATGAGTACAAAGCAACCAAAAGGCTGTAAAAACTCTTGAAAGCTTTAAGTTTATTCCTTTTAGGATTTAAAGTTTATTTGAATCTGGAGAATAAAACTGCTAAAACTTGCCGCTAAACTTAGGAATACCTGGACCAACATGGGTATTTTTTTCAAACCCCACCCGTTAGGGCGTTACACAAACATAAATAACACGTGCACAAACACCCAGATCCGAAACAACTAATTGTAGGTCATACTATAATAGTCGCCCCGGTCTCCGGTCATACTATAATACAAAGAACTTCTAATATAATTCAAATTAATTATGGTCTTCGCGCAGCACTCCTTGTGTAATTACTTTTAATTCTAATATGAAAGTTCTTCACAGAAAATATATCATCTATAGAGCTTCCCTGTGTCTAAAGATGCACTAAAAATTCTTGGTATCTTATGTTACAAACATATTAGAGATTTATATACATTTATCTATATACAAGCATGCTTTCTATCCATCTGTAGCAAGTCATGGGCGCGTGCCTACTCCCATCTGAACTGTGAAATGTTCCCTTTGCAACTTAATTATTAGAATTAAGTTAACGTGTAGTTCCGTTGGATCGACCGGTGGGTAATCCATTGGGCTTAGAAGGCGTGAAACTTCTATCGAAGATACGTATTTCTGTGACTACGAAATAACGTGTTTCAATGTTTGGAGCTGTTACAACTTCTTGTTACTTTAGTGTTTTTAACTGTTATTCGCAATGTAAACTATGTATTTGTTACTGACAGTGACAAATACATTTGTATGTAAACTATACAAATCAGCTTATAAATAAACTGATTTCTTGCTGGTTTTGGCACACATTTGAAACAGAACGGAAATACATATAAATGGACTTCTGTGCGCATTCTGGTACGATCGTCCTCCGTGTATTTTTTTTTTCCTTTAGTTATATGGTTTCATTTTCTTAATATTAATATATAATAGTCCTCCATGCGGCTAAAATAATTAGAAAAGCATACGAAATCCTCTGTTTACTTTTCGATATTTTACCTCTGTTTAAATAAGTAATTAATAAACAGAATTTATCAAATCAATAAAATAACTTAAGATGCAATACCGTGTCTAAAATTTTGTAAAACCCAAGTCCAAACCTAAATTTCCCATGTCCTAGCCCACATCCTTCTTAAGGTGCCGCTAATTGCATTCAAACAAAATTCTAAGATCGAAACGCCTGAGACGATTTCCTATCGAATCGAAACCGTTGAACACCTTCAAACCCACGTCAACAGTAAGGCACGTGAGACGAAGCCGATACATCAATGATGCATTACGGAATATCGGAATCATTTGTATAAATGACACGTTGTGTCCCCCGAGGCGGCAATTTGGTCCGTCGGCGACGCCTCCAAACTTTCTTCTATTACCGGCACTATATTCCAGCCGAAGAACATAGTTGTTAGGCTGGAATCCTCTCTAACGCGTGAAATGGCTTATAAGTAATGTACAGTTACTTACAGATCGCCCGTTTCACGCATTAGATTCATCTGAAGATATTCATAAAATTTTAAACCTGTAATATTGTTTTAATTCCTTTTGAAAATATATTTTGATTTATACGTCAACTAACTAACAAACAAATACTGTACAATATATTATTAAGGGTGTCGTTCCATGTGACAATACTTATTATCTTTAAAAATTGGATGAAGCGGTGTAATTTTGCTATAGTAGCATTTGAGGGTATTTAGATATACCTATAGTGTGAGACCGACTTCAGCGTTTTTAGAAAATAAATAAAAATTGCCACGAAGTCATAAAGAAGTTATTAAAAAAATAAATATCGATAGAAAATTACAATGACATGTAATTAACATAGCGGTAATCTAATCGTTGTATACCTTTTGTAAAAAATGGGCTGGGAAATTCCTATGCAGACGACGAATTCCGAGCATAGAAGACGATCTTTGTTTTGGCTTACTACGTTTAGAATCAAAGAAAAGATCACTAAAGTGGGTGATATCATATGGAATATCTAGTATGGATGATTAAGGAAATTGCAAACAATAAGTTATCTCCTAAGAACGAGAACAGTGTATTATATATATTCAGTTCGTGAACCCGGATTTTTTAAGATATCTCCTCGGTGAATCCCCAAATTGCTTTCAGAGATATTGGCCTTTGATATACGAAACAATTAACAATACACTGAAGGTTGAGATTAGAATTTGAAGGTGGTATAACTGTTCATAATAAATATGACAGCATGTGGAAGAAGTATTATTTTCACAGAAAATTAAAAAAAAATCGACTTCAAGAAAGATTGGCAAGCGAGCAATGATTCACCTAGTTACACACAACATTCGAAGAGTTGAGTGTGCATTGCCAGCCTGGTATTTTGGATAGAATAGGTTTATTGGGTAGGATGGGTCTGGATTATATTAAGGATACGGAGGAGAAAGGAGTGGGAAGGCAAGGTAAGGATGGCTATCCGACGACATAAGAAGTCATGCATACTTTATGTTATGCTGACTTTTGCGAAGGACAGTGGTACTTTCCCGGGTGAGCGCAGCCGTAAAAGCTATATAAATGAACTTTAAAATATATACATGCATACTTCTTTGTTAAGGCTTACAGTAGCGCCACAAAACCCTAAGTGAGTTGTTACCATTGTTGAACTCTACGGGCAACAATTAGGGAGGTACCATCTCCTTACGCTAAGCAACTGTTAAAAAAACGCTGAAACCAAAAATAAAGCTTTTGTATTTCGTCAGTGCTGTTTTCGGATGCTCTCCACTTTTCTAATCCTATTCTAATCTTTTCTGAGTGACTTCTTATTTTTTCCCTTTGCCCTCCCAATCGTAAAGAAGAATATATTCTGAAGAAAATATAACTGTCTGTCTGTCTGAAAGAAGAATATATAACTGTCTATAAAGAAAACTCAACTGCCTTACAATCATTTTATGTGTTTACAATTTACATCTATGACATAATATCTGGTGAACGACAGTGGTAGATCCACGATTTTGGTTTGGGAGAGGCTTAATCAAGCTGT
>DWHK01000794.1:0-12646 GCA_018247855.1 Graphium androcles
TTGCGCTGCTTAATGCATTTTTATGTCTGAGTGTTTTGTTATCCCTTAGTCGCGTGTTGAAATTGTCCTTAAATTTTTTTTGGAATTTGTAATTGCATCGTTCTGAAGTTGTGAGTGCGCTTTTATGAGTGGTGAGTGTGGTGTGTTAGATGTTAAATGCATGTCAACCCTTATACTTTTACATTAAACTTTACGTACAATATTTACAGTATTTATTTAAATGCGTATATATACGCATGAAACAGTGGAATTGTTCATTTTCCTCATAACTATTGGCAGTTCCAAATTCCAGTTGCAAATATCAGATATAATTCTTTAGCTTAGATTTTTTTCTCAAGATTGTACTATTATTTTTTTTGTCATAAAATACTTTTATAGTCATAATAACAATTAGACGCTATCTCTGGTAATACCTTTGTCTCGCATCATATTTTGAAATTTTACTGATATAGCCATTTTGTTTTTATTCTTTATCTTATAGCGATAAAAATAACTCCTTCTTTTTCTGCCTTCTTGGGAAATATGAAATTGCCCACATTGAGACTGCAAATTAAAAAAAAATATTACCTTGGTACCACCAAGTTTTTCAAGTTAGAATTATTTTTCAAGTTAGAATTATTTATTTAATAATAGTAAGTAAATGAAACAATAGTGACTAGTTACTAAAATATATAAATTATAGAAAATCTTTGAATAATCCAACGGCCGATATCAAACCAGCCAGTTAGCACTAAACAAGCCCTAAATATGTTCATTTACGAATTTGAGTCTTAATAATTTAATAATAAGACTACCGTTTATGGTTTCTGAAATTTTTATCCCCATGTTTTGCCCTTAGCTTTTTGTCATACTTACCTAAATTTATATCCGCATCAAATCTTATTCTATTTTCTTTTTGTGTAATATCTTTTTAACATACTTTAATCGAATTATAGATACGTACATAAGTACACAGAACAGGGTGGAGGCAAAGGGTAATCGTTTATTTAATATTCAATTTATATATCGTCTGCCATGAACACAGAGGGGAGAAAAAGTGTAATTGTTTAATTGAAATACAACTTTCATTACTCCGTGTGAGAACCCGCGAAATCGCATCCCTTCGACACGTTGCCGTTATTTTCAAGGTGCCATCGATCCAAGAAGACAGCGAGGAGACGACCACCTCAGATTCCTTCTTCGCGCCCCAGTCGATGTTAGGCCTCCGAAGGCCGCTCAACGCGGTCAGGAAACTGGTTGCCACGCAACGGAGGAGCTCCTTGCAACGGCTCTCTACTTCTATAACCAACCTCGCGGAGGTACAAGGGATCATGTGGTGTGCATTCGCAATGGAAATAAACCCAATTCTTAACTTCTTTACTTGTACTTGCAGTACAGCAATTCCAAGCCGGCTTTACTTGACCTTTAAAAAAATTGTCCGTTAAGCCTAACATCGCTCGTTCGTAAAAAGCATTCTCAGCTTAGTTTGATGGTCACATTGATATGTTATACTCTACTATAAGTTCATTATGGCTTTTACAAACACGAAAACCGAACATCTGCTATGTTTTACATGAAACTGTCATCCTTGAACATACACAAGTGTAAGATTCAGTACGTTATAAATGCATGCGCAAGTGTGTTCTTATTTTAGAATAAGTTTACTCTTGCGATAGCGAGCATTGCGAACACGTGTTTATATTGAGATTGTGAGAGTGAATGCATATATATTATAAATTAACACTATTATATAAAATAGTTTACAAAAATATACTGAATGATAAACGTATTGTGTTGGTTTATAAACAGTTTTGCGAATGCACGCCACATTGGAACATTGCGCAGCTCGATTCACGTCTCAAGTCCTGAATGTGGTCTTCTATTCGTTACATACTGCTGCATTGCCTCTGAAAGTAGACTGTAGCGATTATAGAACAAGATTATTTATATTGTCATGATATTTTACATTAATTGTGATGTGCCTTTTACATATACTGTATACATTGTCATCAAATTATTAGGTTATATTTTGAGCATTTGTCATGTCATTAGTTATATACTTTGTTATGTTACAAACTTTTATTTATAACAATGTCATTAGAGTATTTTTATCATGTAAGCAATTATTTTCACGGCTTATCTTCAGCAAACAATCAATCTTGCATCGCATGTTACTTTTTGCAATTTCACTGAATAAAGCAATATGCTATTTTTTAAACATTAGCGATTCAAGGTATAAATTAAACAATATTAATTTATACTATAAGTTTTTTAATTGTCTAATTTAACACAGATTTAAGGAATAAACATTTCATAACTTACATTGATTATTTTGAAACATAATGACATCGCCAATGTCTAATTTCTCGATTTAATCATGTTGCTTTTTTCATAGAATCATGCAAAACTTTAGAAAAATACTAGCCCTATACTTTAACTCATTCATTTGTACATTTTAAGGATTTTTTTAGTTTGTACGTAGGATAATAATCTAGAAATTTCCAAGAGAGCACATCACTGTTTGAATTGCACTTACATAGATTAGTTGTGTGAGCCGTTGTCGCGTCGTCGCTTCGCGGAGGTGAGGCTGCGTGTGATATCATTTCCCGTGAATCATTTCACGACGTTGCTGCATTTAATAGGCTTAATGGCTAATACTTTTCGGGTGGGAGGTTAGGGTTCCCTTATTGTTTTGTACGAACCCATTTGTAGATTTGGTTTAATATACACATGAATCCACTGAGGATGAGTACTAAAGAATGGTTTCCGATTCTGTTTTTCTGACTCTTTAAAATATATGTAAGTGCAGAAATAATACCTCCGTTGATTAAGTCTATTTTCAGGCCGTAGTACTTATATATATTTGTTTAAATAATATAGATGTACGGAACCATAACATTAATGTAAACGTAGCTTGTTTTGATACTGCTAAAAAATTGGTTAATATTTTATCACTCACGATTTAAAAATTATTTAATGCTCCGTGTTCAGAGACATTCGAATACGATATACCTTAATGTATACATTCCGGAATGCGTTACTTGCAACTGTAGGATAACAAAGTGAAGTAGTATTTTAGTGAACAGCGTCCACGCAAAAAGATTGCGCCAAACGCTGAGGAGTGTTACAGCTCCTTGTAGTTTTGGCAGCGCAGCTGCTTACTTGTAGCGCATTCTTAAAATATACACTAAGTTTATAGACCAGCACGTGCATGCATATCTCTTAGTACATTAATTGTAGTTTTAATTCAGACGGCATATTAACTTGTGGCATTTCCACAGACACCGTTCGTGCGTCAGAACACACCTCACCCCAAGGAGTTGAAGCTCAAAGCACACAAACTGCTCGCCGGCCGCTCGCCCGAACAGAATCAGCAGAGTGCGCCGCAGGAGCCGCCCACCACCAATGGAATCCTCGCATCGCCACCCGAAATCGTGCCCGTCGCAGAAACAATCGAAGTGATTATTTTGTTATAAATATGACGACTGTCTAATTTAAAATCTAAGGTGAAGAAGTCAGTTTTACAATTTTCATTAAAAATATGCTTAGCTTGATGACAATGACAATTTATATAATCCATGAGTCGGACGAGCATGTTAAAAATCGGTCCTGCTTCTCATCTCTATCCAGTCCTCTCGGGTATCCGTCTCAACGGGCTAGAAAAAGCAAAGTAATTCAGTAAGATATATCCCGCGCATTTGATTGATTTTTAGAAGATTGGCTTGACCTATATTCGGTTAGGACGACATTACGTGCTTAAAAAGCTAATAATATTTCTTATCGATCAAAAAGCATAAACAATTGAAAGAAGGCGTTTAGTTTATATTGTATTCGTAATAAGATTGCATTAAAGTGTCTAATGATAAGCGATTTGTGAGATTTATGTGGGATCGTCCTGGAAACTGATCTGGTAAATAAATAAATGAATAAAAATCAACTTACGGTTGGCGAATTAAACCTGTTTTGAAGTTTAAAATCAAATATTCAATAAGCGCATATTTCCTGCAGCCTGTTGAATTACAATCACCGCCCGAAGTAACGAAAGACGAGGATCATGAGAGCGATCATCAAACGCAAGAAAGAGAGTCATCTGAAGGCGAAAACGAAAATGATGATAACGAAGACTCTGATGAATTAGAGGTGAGTTTAACATTAAATATGACCACATATAGAACATTAATACGTAGTATAACTGGGGTTAAGTTCCAAATTTAGATCTGATAAGGGGATAACTAACGTAATACTTTCGCTTTGGATATCTATTAATACATTAACAGAGTTAGTATTGCACACGATTAACAAAAGGGAATAAGAAAATGTATCGATATATTAACAACAACACTTGATTAATGGTAAAGGCCCACTTTCTCTTCCCCGTAGTTATTGCATTTATGGGTAATTGTATCCATCGTAGGGTTCCATAGTCTATAACTTTCTGATAGGTTTTGCTGTGAGTCAATTTCCAGTTCTTGTTTAAGTAATTGCCAAGATAACAAGCCTAGAGCGCTCGAGGTACCGGGGCAATGGAAATCCATTTGTCTTTACCGCTTACTATCTGATTCGAACGAACCACGCTCGCGTTTAAAATGTTAAGTAACTAAATCAAATATTGTTACAGTGTCGATACGAATTGCTTTAGACAAAGCTGTTCTCAATACATTCAATCAATTCGCATTAGAAATTCTGTGTTTGGCAAAGATTTACGTTAAAAAATCAAATATGTTTATCAACGTATTTAAATCATAAAGTTTCATCTCTCGATATTCTGTCTAACGACGTTAAAAATTATTGCAACTGACTGCAACGTAGTTAAAAATTTCACTATAATCACACTTATTTCTTACAACGTATAATAACCCGTTAGCATTGCCATTTTGATAGATAATGCTGATATTGTAACACTGAAATACACATACACGATCTGATGTAATGTTAAAACTCCAAATATTAACTCTGATTAGAGTTATTCCTGGCTAGTCTTTTGATACATTTTTCGATGTATTAGAAAGTTCCGTCGTGATATTGTTAATAATAGCATATTATATTAATATGAGATGGTTTCAGTTTGGTGACATATGCTATTTAGGTTTTGATGGACTCGGAGCCGCTTGACCGGGAAAATACCATTGACTTCATAATACATTGTCGTAAAGAGATGTTCACCATCTTCAATGCTGGCATCAAATATGCAGTCCGGTGGTTATCGCTTATTATGTAAAACGTTAACCGCGTCTTTTCCTTGACCTTTTTTATGTAACTTGTACATACGTATGTGTTTGTTGCAAGTGATAGCCGTCGTCCCTTAATGACTCTTAGTATTAAATATTTTGCAAAGGAATTTTCGAACTAAATCTAATTGCGTCTATTTAAATGCCATTCAATACCTAAAAGCATAGATACTTTTATTTCACATTAATCTATAAATAAGACCATGGCTCACGTGTCGCGATGGTGTATTGATAAAACAGCAGAATATGTTTGCATAGCCCTAACTATAGAAAAACGCTGTAAATGCGTGTCAAGACACGGGAACTATATAAAATAATGTCGGCATTTTCAAGTTTCTTGTCAAGCATAAAGAAAGAAGTTGGTCCCGCGTCAAGCGTAACGAAGGAAATAGATCTTTAAAAAAAAAAGAAGTGGGAGTCAGACTACGTTCGAGTTGGACTACGTTTAGAAGTAGCTAGTGCTGGTGGTCCAAGACCGTCCAGTACCTCATGAGTATTCCGCGTAGCGCGGTGGTCGGCGGGTGGCGTGGCGTGCTGGCGTGGCGGAGAGCGGCGTGAGGGCCGGCCGCCTGCACCGGCGCGACACGCCGCACCACCTCAAGAACAAGCGCGTCAGCCACATGGACGCGGGCCGCGCGCAACACCTCATCGCGCAGGTCCGACTCCTGGTGGTACCTGCATAGATAACCCCCTATAGATGCCGCATTTCGAACATTTTGTATACACTCGCAGTGAACAAACAACAATGCGCGGGGAGTGAGCAAATGCACTGTGATTGGCTGTTTTTAGAACACATCATAGCTTTTTTAGTCGTATGTGTGTTCTTGCACAGATGAGCGTGCCACGTTACTCGTCTTATATGCGATATATGTCGGGGGTTATCTGTAGATGCCTGTTACACAGTGTCGATGTTGTGTTGGTTAGGATGGCACGTCTCTTTTTCGCTTGTAGCGCATTTTGTAGTATTTATAAGACGTTGTTAAACTTACTATCAGATCTGGTGTCCTTCTCGATCGCCCTTTTTCTAATAAGTATTTACAATTTTAATTAGCTGTACACTGCGATTTTATCCGCAGCGTAATTTGATGCGCTGCTCCTAAGTTTAATAGCGTGATGTAAAATAGCCTATAACTATTAAAAAAAAAAATTCCGACTAGTTATAAACAAACTAACTTTTAGGTTTAGTTGATATCAATGACGTTACGTCATATTGGCAATGGTCATTATGTTTACACATTTTCTTTCGGAGTGGTTTTGCCTTTGTAGGCTTTATAGTCATCCAATAAAGTCCCATAGAATCAGTTTCATTTACACTCATTAAATGAACCCAACCAATGATATATACAATACGTTGCCCCACTCTTCCAAAAGTAACGATTTATTTGTTAATTTATATTAATTTTCTTAAAATATTATACCAGTTGATGGGTTAAAAGAAAAAAAAAATAATCGTATACAATGTTTATTACGGATATTTCGGAACTTTGTTGTTGTAATAAAATTTATAACAATTTTTTTCTTTGAGGTTGAATAACGGATGAATAGAAATTAATTTCAAATTATAACAAAAAATTGTGACTACTCCGCTGTTTATGCAAATAATATGAATGAAAACGTACTGTCGCCGAAACATTTTAAATTGGCCGTAAAACTGAGGCTGAATTAAGATTAAGATATATTGATTTAATATTGAACCTATAGTTTTATTTAATTTGAATAGATTCGGCATTATGTGTGTAACAGGCACCTCAGAATTTTGTTGTGACTAGCTTACCAATATTTAACACTTGCATGTGGTTTATGCTATATTAAGCAGCTGGAGCTTTGCGATTAGCTTGCATGTATCAGAATTAACATGGCTTGATGGATGTAGGTAAAATAAAAAACCTAAAAGAATTGGATTTATCAGTTGTTGTATTAGTTTTGGTTTTCAGGGACATTAAGATCTCATTGTTTATTTTGCTTTTTTGAAATATATCAATGTTGCCGTCATAGCGAATATCGATTTCCTTTTCTCTTGGACTCAACTCGTATGATTTAAATATAATATACAATTTAAATCGTATACACAGACTGCACAGAGCCAGCAATATAATATATTGCTACACGTAATGATGTAAAATGTATGTTGAGCGTGATCTCTGCGTCGTGAGTCTGTATTTATACATATATCGCGGGAGAATATAATATAATGTAGGCGTTGAGAAAGGGTAAAAGCGGACGCGCGGGCCGCAACGAAATTTCTTCTTATCCGCCGTTAAACAGTATAAACAATAGACTCGTGAGATCTGCACCGTGACAGCGCCTCAGCGTGCGGACACAGAGTTGGCGCGTAGCGTATCGTTCGCACTCTATCAAGAAATGCCGCTTTATTCGGGCACGTTCTTGAATTGTGCCGTTTTACGATAGGCCCGTTTTATTTAATTTTTTGCTCCCACTATAGTTTGTTTTTCGAACATTCGGGAATTGGGTCGTGACGGCCAGTGCCAGTGTACCTTTGCGCGACCAAACGATCTCTGAACGTTTGAAATTGGACTCGGTATCGTTTGATTTTTGAACGATAAACGATGCTCAATGTTTAATAGTCGGTATCTCGGCGCCACTGTGTTTTCGAATATATTTTCGAATTTTAAATTGCGAATTGTGGCCTGTTATTTCACCGTCGCTCGTATTTTGATTAGTGATCTGTTCTTAGTCGTTCGATTTTCAAATTCGCCTGTCTTTCGAACTGTCGCTCGGTTTCGCCGTAGCTGGTGATCGCCGGAGTGCGTCTGTCACGGGCCGGTGCGCGCGGGCCCTCGACCACGACGTCTCACTCAGGCCCTCCGCGGTCTTCGCGGAAATGAGCGCATCGTTCGCACTCCTCACGATGTTACGCGTGGCGCCATCGATCGTGAAGTGAACTAGTTATAGTACTGTATAGGTGTAAAGGAATAGATTGTGACGATAGTTGTTATTGAAGCAGCATTGTAATCGACCGATCGCCGCCGAAATGCGGTGCTTGAAAGCCGCGGGAGGATGGCTGGCCCGGGTGAGATGACTATATAAATACCTCCATATACTATTGATAATTGTTACTTCATGACCACATACTAATATTTAGTACTATAACTTTTTAGATGCAAAAACACTTGTTAAGTGTAGACTGGTCAGATTAGGAGGCTAACCTATATATTGTATATAAGAGTAAGTAGAAGATTAGTTGATTAAAATAACGATTAGCCTTCGTTTCGAGTTGTTAGCATATTTAACAGTTTTCTTTCAATATTATAGACGATTAGTACAGAAATATGACTAAATGCGTATCTACGCATATAATTATATTTTGTTTTTTTTTCTTTTTGTTTTGTTATTGTGTAATTGTTTTGTATAGCATGCTACTAATTAATCTCTTCGTTGTGTTTAATAGTCACAGAGCGCCTGCTTTGAATGTCGAGTGATATTTTATGGTGCGCATGTTAACGGGCGATTGTCTTGCAGGCGATCAAGAAACGCGAGCTACACGACGAGACCAAGACTGATGAGGAGGAGGCTGTGGACGACGTGCCTGATGGTGAGTTGTAGCATTTACTCTACAATATATATGCTCAAATTTTTCCGTGTCTTTTCTTTATAAGTTAGGAAATTATCGTTATTTACTATTTATAGGACCTATATTTATGTTACATTATTAAGCCTATGATATAGTATATTATTCCGTATTCCAGAAGTTTACAATGTTTTGTTTATATGTAATACAAGGATTTTTCTTCTTCATTACATTGATATCTTCACAGTAGAACGTATAATCGTAATCGAAACACGACAGTGTACGTATAGTATGTTAATAAAAGAAAATATATTATTTTACAGCCAATTATTAGCTATTTTTGGTTTGGATGTATCCATACCCAAAAAGAAGTGAGCTTTATAGGAGGTATTCACCGAAACTACTCATGTAGCCTTAAAAATATTAAGAAATATTCATGTAACTTTTAATTCCGAGTAAAATTTCAAGAAACGGTTATTTATATATGCATCATAATTTTGATGTTTAAACTAGCTACCAACTTTCGTACAAAGGAAACCGAGATAATATGTAACAGAAAACTACAACTACTATTCTAATGTTCTATTTTAATCACTTTTAATTTTATTTAAGTACTGCTCTATTTTAATGTATAAAATAAGTCATATCTATCGATCAATGGAATGTTACATAGCGAGACAGGAATACACCAAAAGTCTCATTCTAATCCGTTCACGGCTACATCGGAATAGTTTCACAATGCACGGTGACATCTGTACTATATGCGCCTCCGAGCACAATATATTTCATCTCGTAATATTATTTCAAACGCTCGTGATCACGGAACACGCGCCTCTAAAGTTCACTCGACAAAGAAGAGAGCTTAGAGCTTTCCAATGGATCGCGTTTAACGCAGAGTGATTTCTTTTTCTATATAATACAAAAGTATATTACTGCGTCAATCTTATTTAATCACTGTAATCAAGTTATTATTTTCATCTTAATTTTAACGTTCCGTACCGGTGAAAACGAAACCCATTATGTAATTATCATTTTGTTGTCCGTCTGTTATGTCCTCGTTTTTTCAATATGGTTAGAATGAATTGTAATTTTGATTTAACATTTATCTATGTATGTCTATGGTACAGTTGTCTTAATATGCACAATAGAATACCACCATTTGTACTAAGTATTTTTAAGTTATGAAACCAATTGGAAACTTCACTTTGCTCTTGTGTAATAATTTAATAAAATTGCAATGTATTTATAAATAAGAGCCTATAAACTTTTACCCATTATATCCCTCTCTATTGGCGAAAAGTGTTTGTTGTTATTTCAAAGAAAGTTTAATAAAATTCTGCTCTGTTATTTAACGAGGCTTGCAGATATTTGTGGAGATTACTGTCCCAGATAATACTGCATTCAAGCCATTTTGTGGCATTTACGCTATCTTTATTACTCTCTGCATGCATATTAATCTAAAGCAATAACGATTGCAAACAGCAACGTAACGTTTCCCGTCAACCATGATTGGACGAAGCGACGTTAAATCTTATATAATAATGCCGATGTGGTTTTTGTTTGTCTGTTTATACGCGCTAATCTCTTAATGTATCATTTGGATTAAAGGAATATTATTTTATTATTAGATAAAAAGTAATGTGATAATACTTAACAATGAAACATTTTTTTTAATATTTGGCTGTTTCTGTGTGTCAGACACAGACTATTATATATTATATCTATTTATTTGGTTCGGCTAATGTCCGAAACGGCTAGACAGATTTTGTCGGGATCTAAACTGACAGATAGCTAATGGTATAAGGAGTAACAGGCTACATTAATTTAAAAAAAAATTAGGGTTTCGTGTAATAAAATTCAAAGTTTATTTTGTCATTATCATACGGGTGGATTTTGGACTGTTTAACATTACGCTGCCTCGAGGACACGAGCAATAATTTAACGGCGGCCGAAACTGCCAGGCACAGCTAGTGCAACATATTCGTATTAACTCGTTATACTCTATTGTCAACTCTGCGTCTACACGATGCAGTAAAGCAACGTATCGTACGCAATGTTTGCCCCGGCACTCGGCAATATCAAAACGGTATCGCGGCTTATCAGCTTATCTTGGTTACACTGGCATTTTTCGCCGCTACGGAATCGCCAGTGCACCTCGATTCTTTGTTGTGCCCGTACGAAATAATTACCTTGAGCGAAACACGTCGCGTGACATACCGCGAGCTATGCGTTAGAAATTACGTTATCTCTGTTCATTGAAGGATCTAGTTGGCGGTTTGTCATTACAGTTTGTTCAAAACGTTCAAGATCAATAGTGTTTTCGTATCGATCGCGCGAAAGTGTTACCATACCATTTGATAGTGTTACGGAAGTGCCTGTATCAAGTAAAAACTGTTTGTTATAGTAAAGTAAACAGTGATTCGATGATATATGAGTTTTTTAGTGTTTTAATCAAATTTAATAAATAATATATCTATTGATTAATCTTAAAGAACAAAGTGTTTCAATGTCCAACAAATGCTTTACGAATGCCGTAAAGTTTACGTCTTAATGACTGTAATGTATGCTTTAAATACGTAGTTAAAACTGTTCAGTACTCGTGTACACAGTTTGCAGTACAGTAAACAATATGTCACAAACAATAGAGAGTTATGTTTTTAAGTTAACATATGTATATTTGTCGAGAATAAATATGAGCTCATCACAGTTTCAGACGTCGCTTATTCAAGTATTGTTGATGCCGAAGGTCGCGCGTTACTAGGACTGTCGTTCGTAAACAATATCATGCTATCCGTGAATAATAGTGTCTTCTGTGCAACGATCTTGGTTACGCCCGGAAGCCTTGATTTGCTCTATTAATCCAACAATTGTGGGCTGTGCCCGAATGTCTTCCTGTCCATACTTTCTCCGCGCCCGCAGCGTAATACTGGCAACTTGTCCATATCTACCTCCGTCTAATGGTTAGTCCTAGTGCTGGGTACGATAGGAACCGGTTCATTTGACTTATACCAAGGTATGAAAATGTAAAACGTTGAATACAAATGTCATGTTACGTTCACTTTTTCATGGGTAACTATAAATTTATGTATGCGTATACTCCTTCATTAAAAAAAAAATCCTTTTAAAAAGGGTGTTTAGTTTTCGAAACGTCTTGAATTTATAGGAATAATGTTACTTATTTTGGGATTCAATCCTCTTTATCGTGTCACCAATTCTAAGGTTTTGTGAACAAGCAGAAGGTTATTCACAAGGTTTAACTCAAATGAAACAGCTTAAAGAAGGCCTTCCCTTTGAAAGTAAATTTGGAATTCGTGTACCAATACTAGTTTGTGGGGAGTTGTGCAGCAAGGCACTGCACTTTCCCACAGCCGTAAGGAAGCGTTCTAATCCTTTCTACTCGCTCCACGATTAGGGCTCTCGCCGAGGCAACCGGTTTTAGTACATTTTGACTCGCACCTGTATATTTCGCACACCGTTGCTCGTGCAATTTCCAAACACCACTCCCTTTTGATAACAAGTGCGAATTATAAAGCGATAAATCGCAAGGTTTAATTCTACATGTTTTCGTTGTTTCTTTAGAATATTTTCATTTTTAGAAGTTGTACTCGCATATCAATGGTATCTTCTATTCTATCTTCTTATATAAAAACATTTATTATATGATACTGATAAAAGTAACTGCAGGAATTTTTGAAGAAACTCAAAAGTATTGTATTCGCGTAATCTAGTACAAGCTAATAGTAAACCAAGTATGTTATTGTTAATAACGTCGCCGCAGAAACTCTAGCTGAGATATCAGAGTATCAAGGTTATTTCAGTTCCGAGTGCTCGTTGAACTAAATTTGTAGACGATGCGTTGTGTTTAATTGTTTGTTTTAAGTCAACAAATGAGTCATGAATTGGTCTACTG
>DWHK01000795.1:0-12643 GCA_018247855.1 Graphium androcles
CCGGCAACCCTAAGAATCATGCATACTTTATTTTATGCCGGCTCTCTGTGAAGGGCGGTGGTATCTCCCTGGGCAAGCACGGCCGTAAAAGTGTCGCAAAAGCTGAATGAAGGTAGTTATACTCTACCCCCTCAAAAATCAGGTAACTAGCAATGAAGTCATAAGAAATTAAGACTTTAATTTTTTAAAGTTCATTTGTTGATATAGAATGTTATAACAGGCTGTTGTATGTACTACCACAGGTTATAACAAGTTCTGTTGTTCATAACTTGTAAAGTTGTCGTTAACCTGCCTCCGTAGCCTATGGGTATAGGCTCTTGCTACACAAAGCGTGCCTATTTTTTAGGTGGCAGAGCATAATATTCTTTCACATATCTTATTGCACTTCTAAGGCTGCACCTGCTAGGGGAAGTACCACCGCCCTACACAAAGTAGCCATTAAATAAAGTATACACGATTTTCTGGGTTGCGGGATGGCCATTCGTACTCTTTTCTTTTCCCACTCCTTTCCCATCCGAATATGTTTCTGACCCATCTGACCCAATAAACCACTATCCAAGTTCCCAGGTTGACAAGGCACACGCGACTCTCCGGATGTTTTGTGTGACCATGGACGACGGGATTGCTTAACATCGTCTGTGCATTTGTTAGCCTTTCCATAAAAAAATGACGATCACCCGATTGCTTGAAAGTTAAGATGACCCATGCGTCAAATGGGCATGTAATAAGTCAGTCTACGCCTGATTTCTCTCCGGTAGTGTACCAAAGGGTATCCGTTCCATGGACTATAAGAGTAAAGGAACAGAGAGTGCACCAAAGTTTGCGCGTACATTTGTGCATTATAATGACTCCTGCGCAGTTGGCTGATATTTGGCCTTTGTAGATTGTCCGCCGTGACCGAAATTCGTTCAGGAAAACATTATTATTATAAGTTGTTTTGTAGAAGACGTTTGACAAATTTCATAGGGTTTTTGTTACAATATTATTACTATAATATTAATAAGGAATATTTTGGATTATATATAGTTAAGAAAGTTTTAGGACTGTCAGAGGAAGTAAAATGACTGAAAATCCATAAATCCCTTTTTATTTAAATTATCTTTTGGATTACACTGCGTTATAATCTAAGTTCTTTTTTCCCTCTTTGTTTAATGTAATCATTAATTACTTTTGTGTTTAAAATAAAAAGGACTATTAATAGATTTAGTTTGGATTAAATTAACATTTTATCTACATAGCTATTTTCTCCGGCTGTAATCAACATTTTAAGTGATTTTGTTTTATGCACGGTACCATGTTCTTTTTTAATAAAAGTAACCTATGTTACTCCTAATACCATGAATGACCTGCTTCTTCAAGGCTCATCAAATAGCCGTTTTGGAGATTAGTCGAAGTAATTATTATTTTGAAGTCAAACGCCTTAGGAATGTACCTTCGTGACATATTTTTTCCGTTATTTTGATTTCATACACAAACTACATAAACGATTCCCGACCGATTCCTAACCGAAGAATCATCAAAATCGGTTCATAAACGACGAAGAAATCTGCGAACACATAAAAAGAATATACGGTCGAATTGACAAACCTTTTTTTGGAGTCGGTTAAAAAGGCAGATTAAAAATTGGTCCTTTCTTAGTTAGTAGTTCTCTTATTTTGACATTACAGCCAGACAGTTTAATTATAATTCATATGTATAGATGTATAAATAATAAAAATCTAAAAATAATTAATAACGTTAATTATTTTCTCTCTGTGTCAATACCAATAATTTAATTATTTATTGTATTTATGATACTTAAAATTAAAATGTAAGAGCATTTATGTGTATTAAACAAATAATTAAAATATATGCTTAAAGGGGACTGTCAATACGGACGTCCCTACAAATAGAAAAGTATAATATTTATAATTTCAAATATCAATAATTTGAGACTACCAGAAATAATATTTATCGATGATTTAAAGTATTTGATATTGAGTATATTCAACAAGGTTATCATATATTTTGTGGCGTATTTATTTTCCAATAAACTTTATTTAATGACAAATAACTCTTCATTGAAGAGAAAGTGAATTTTATTATTGTAGTTACCGTGGTAACAGGAATGCAATATTATGGCAACCAAATGGGATTTTTAAACATATTTAAATTGAAAAATTTATATTAACTCCAAATGTTTGGCGTGGGCAATATCTGACTTTGGAAAAGGAATATATGGTACCCTGGAGTACTAACTTCGTTGGTTAAGTCGGCAAACAGTAGTTTTAACCAAAAAAAATTGTATTACCTAAAGTTGTCCGTATGATAATTAACTAGTAGTTCATCGAGAACTTGCATTACGCAATTATTTTGTTTCACATTTATTTCAATATCTCTTAAATTACTGAACCGATTTTGATGTCCAATAAACTTAAAAATTGTACTAATATAACCTACATATATTCCAAGGTTCATTTAAATTGAAGCACTGGTTCGAGAGTTATCGCATTACATACGTGCATACATACATACATAAATACATAAAATACGTTTTCAGCTCAACTGTAATTGTAAACCTCACTCGCTTCGCTCGCTCGTTCAATAAATGCGTAAGTTTATTCTTAGTGGCGTGTGTAACACAATGTTATTAATTGAACAATCAAATTTAATTATCGTTATTTAAAAAAATTATTTGAGTAATAAAACTGCAAAAAGTTTACGATAATCTATCTATAATTAATTCGTGATTTATGTATTCCGGGTTCGAATCTCAATTGAATTTAATCGGGTAATAATTTTTTTAAAAATGGCTGATCAAAGACAAAGGTTTCTAGGAGTTTCCTAAAAATGCTAGAAAACCAAACTTGCCAGATGTAATTTTCTGTATGATATCTATATTCTTTTTTGTTTAGGCTTTTGGCAAATTAAAAATTGTATGAGTTTTATGATTTTTAGTCTTAAATATAATTAATGATTAAGTTTTTGATGTTTTTTTTTCTATGAGCAGCTTAGACTAAAGTATAATTTTTTTATCAGACATTACTAATAGATCGCATTGGAAGATTTAATTTAGACAAATCGTGGTGCCATTATTTTAATCTAGATTAATTTTAAGGTCGCGGGAACTAACAGGAAGATTGTGTTTTTTCTGGAGTATTCTAGACCTGTTACATCAACGGATTAGTTGTTTTTAAAAATTACATGACGCGATAATTAAATTATGAAAATTGTACTTTAGTATTGTGCAGAAGGTATGTGTTTCAAGGAAATTAATTTGAATTAATGCAGCATGATAATATGACCTTTGTCTGTCTGCAACGAGTTAGATATTTTTTAAAAATAGTAGGCATGGAGCTTTGTGCAACATAGGTTCCCAATTTAATCGTTTTGAAAGTGAATTAATTACTGTATTTATGAGTAGACCTTTGATAAAGTGTTGTCATGTTAAAGTAAATTGTCAGATCGTGAAAATGTTTTTGCATTATTATTCTAATAGTAAAAAGTATTTATTTTTGTCGCTTTTATAATTATAGACAAAAATAAAAAAAAATATTCCGTAATATTTTATCTACGTACGTGTGACTTGTATTTTCCTAGCGTTGACACACATCGTGATTCGAACTCACCACCTTCCGTGTCCATTTCTTTCACAAGTTTTGCCAGCAATCGTAAATATATAACAAAACGAAAACTTTTCATACACAATACCTGATTACAAATTTTCCCGCTCGACCACAGACAACGTATTCATCAATCCAATATAGCGGATCGGTTGAGTTTGGCGCGTTCGGCGCCGGCTATCACAATTGTTTGACTGATACGCAGAATGTAATGCTGTCCGTAGGCACGCTATGCCGCGACTCCGCGAGTAGTGACGCCCTCGGCGCGATCACTCGATAATATATCGACAATCTATCGATAGACTACTTACTGAACACGGTGATGCTTATGAAATTACTTTATTATTTTTAATGCATTTCAATTCTTTCAACCTTTTTGCAATTCCTTCAACCTAATCTGTGTTATCTTTGAAGTGTTACTTTTTTAGTTTTTGTGTGTTTCAATCAGTCAATTTTATACTATAAAACAAATTAAAATATTGTCGGTAAATGACAAAACCGTTTCATAGTGTTTACTTTTAAAATATTTTATATTCCAGATGTTTATGCTTAAGTAAAATAAATAAACAGATAATTTATTACAGGTAATTTTTATTTATAATAAAGAATAATGCTATAATATGAATAATTTTCTAAATCAATCACTTTCTAATTCTGTACATGCATTTAGCTTTTTATATTAAATAATAAACAATTTAAGATATTTAAAACCAAATACAAAAAATAAATATGAAATCAATAATTTAGTTAGTAATTTTACAACTATTTTTTTTAAGCTACTTAGATTTCTTTTTTATGATTTTCAACGTCACTTTGTGTTATATATATGATATAAAAAATATTAAAAGACAAATCTACACTGGCGGCATATTAGTACTACCTATTTGCACTTCATTAATGCTTTAATTGCCTAGCCTGATAACGGTAATACCTGTGAATCTGTGTCAAGTGACAATGTTACGTAAAGAAGAATTGTCAAGTTTAGACGTTATCTGTGCGTATTGCATTGTTTTTGTGGATTGTTAAAAAATTTTCAGGTAAATGAGACGCTTTAAGGAAACCTTGATAGTTCCCGGCTAGTAAAAAAACACACATACAACGAATTTAGTCGCTAGTATTTTTATTACTTCGATTGAGAAAGTTTTCTTTTTATAAATTGAAAAGTATTTACAGTACCGACCTAATTAGCAAATATTTGGCACCTTTCTTTGTTTACTGATAAAACATTTCAGATAATTGGGAAGACTAAATATTTATTGATTGTGCTATATAATGTGCCTTTTTAAATAGGTACGTAAGAAGAAATATAAAATAGTATTGAGTCAGGAATAAATAGCTCAAAATTGCTATAAATCTTTTATTCTCAGTGTTTCATTATCTAAGTACTTTCCATTAAGTATATTAGTTAAATCTTTTCCGTTTGGTGTTAGGTAAATATGTTAGTTAGTTCAGAAAGCATTGTCTTATATTTAAGACATTTCAATCGTATTTTAATGTAGCAGAAGATAAACAATTGCTGGTTCGTGTGTTTGATGAAAAGTGATCGAGCAAAGAGTAAGTTTTCTGTGAGACCGTCTTACTAACCCGGTTAGTACTTGACCATTAAAAAAACACAGTAGCTGTAAGGCTCTTTTACTGTTATTATGTAATTTTATAAGAATTAGACCTATTTTGTATTATTATTGAATTTAGATTTTTTTTAAGTGAAAAGATTACAAACAAGTAGATGGTTTGCCTGATGTCAAGCAATCACGTTGTCCATAGACACAAACAACACCCGAAGAGTTGCGTGTGCGTTGCCAGCCTAAGAAATCGGATATTGGAAGGATGTGTCAGGAAATAATAAGGAAGAAGGGAAAAGGAGTGGGAAAGGAAGAGGGTAAGAATGGCCATCCGGCTATCTCAAAATCCATGCATAGTTTATTTTATGCTGGTTTTTTGTAAAGGGCGAGCGGCCATATAAGTGCAGCAAGAACTATATGAAATATATAACATATTCTCTACGACCTGAAATGATCACTATCATTTCTTTAGTGGCACTCGCAATATTAAGTTACATCGTTTAACTTAACAATTGTCAAAATCGACTCCTAGTTATTTGGTCCTCAACATTTTTAGTAAAAAAAGCTTGCAAGTGAACAGAAAATTCATCTCACATTAAACAGTAACCACCATCGATGAACACAAATTATATCCAAGATATTTAAATTGCCTTGACGACATTTGAAGAAATTGTAATTGAGTAGGTAATTTGATACAGGAATAGGAAGGCAAATCAGTGAGAAAGGGTTTGAAGGCTAGTGTTGGGTATTAAGAAACCTTTCACACAAGTCGTAACACAAAAGCACTAGCATAGTATCTAGGTGGTAGAGCATAACATCCTTTATTCAGCTTTTGCTGCACTTCTACGGCCACGCTCGCCCGGGGAGGTACCACCACCCTTCACAGAGCCAGCATAAAATAAAGTATGCATGGCTCTACCTTTTCTCTTCCCAATCCTTTCCCCATCAAATCCTTAATATAATCCTGTCACATCCCTACTCTCTAACCTTTTTTTATCCAATTTCCGAGGCTGGCAACGCATACGCAACTCTTTGGATGTTGTGTATGTTGTCCATGGGCGACAAGATCACTTAACATCAGGTGAACCGTCTGCTCGATAGCCAACCTTTCCTATAAAAAAAAATAATACCAGGTCTTCCTCGTTGTGTATTCTTCACGTTAAAGTTTCTAATACGGAAGTGGTTAAATAAAAATGCACGGTACGCTCATTAGATGTATTCTTGCAGAACGCAGCATCGATATTGCGAGCTGTTTCTTCTACAAAAGTTCCACGTCAGTCGGACTTGTGTTCAAAAATTACTCTAATTTTCGAACACAATGTATGTGGAAAACGACAAGCAATTGTATGTGGAAAAGTTTTTATATCACAGTATGCATTTTTAATGTTAATTTAAAGTGGTCAGTACGTTATAAATGCAATATCATATGTAATATATGTATGTGTACTCACGAACTCAACGTTACCCGTCTCACACATACATCAGACTTTTGAGTAAAATTTCGGGCAAACATTTCAGACTAATGGAAAACAAAATTTCGCTCTAAAAATGAAAGATAATAAAAAGATTTTTGTGTTCGTTTTTCCCGTTTAGAGGTAAAATTTACTACGGGTGGCCAAGCTTTAATAACTTTAATGGACTCAGCTGCTCATACTATGTGTATGTTGAAATTAATATTGAGATAAATTTGTTTACTTTGTTCAGCTTTCAGTTTTAAAAACCATTGATATACAAAAACGTAGATACACAGCCTCGAACAAAAGCCACAATCAAAATCGTCTCTAGCTTTACATGAATGTTAAAGTTATGACATAAATATTTTTATTTTTCAAATTAAATCTTACGTGTAGCACATGTAACAGTTGTTACTTACATTAGTTTTCCAGACATGCATAATTTTACATTGTGCTTTGGAAGTTTTTAAGACGTTGATCTGACGTTGATAGGGATTTTTGTACACTAATGTTAGTAACTAATAACTATTCTTCCGCCAAAATGTACCTTTTAACACATGATAAAAAAGTAAAGTAATAGCCTATGTTTTAAATTGTCCCACTGCTGGACAATGGCTTCCTCTTGGTAGAGAGTAAAGGAAAGAGTGTGGATTAGCGAACTTCACATATTAGATATGCAGGCTTCCTCACGATGTATTCTTTCATCACCGAGCATGTGGTAATCAGTATTTAATATTGCAATTAGGAAATGGACAATTTTATTAGTGCTGGCACTGGGGTTTGAACTCAGGCTCGCCTCGAGTGTACAGAATTGAAGGCGAGCGCTCGGATACTGAACTACCATGGCTTTATTAACACGTGATGGTATCTACATATTTTTATTTTTTAACAAGACATTTAATTTAAATTAATGTAATTTTTTTATTTATTCCATTTCAGAAATTGTTTTTAGAAAAGTCGTATGAAGAGGTTAGTGATAAATTGTAAAGTTTGTCGAAAATTTTGTTTTACTACACTATAATACTCGACCTTTTTTCACTGTTCGCTAAATCTATCGCCTCGGTCCTTCAAATAAACAGATTACAAAAGAATAAACAATTATATTGAATAATCCATGATATTGCTGTAGATCAGACAATCGCTGTTTTAAATACGTTTTCTTTAACGTAATTCTTAACCGTAGTAAAAAAAAAATCACTGCCACTGTCTATAATTTTAGTTTTATTACTTTTGTAATCAATACGATATTTAATATATCTTTTTCGGCATTGTTTGATTGCTTAGTAAAACGAAAATAAGAATGCGCAATTTCCTTTAAAGATAGTTTGACTTAAGATTTGTAGGCTGAAGTATAAAACGTGGCAAGTAAGAAGATCTTTCACCACATTAGTTTGAGCTTTGTATATAATCACCTGTAGGGTTGCAGTTTTATTGCCAACCATTTCTAAAATACCTGTTTCTTTCATTCATCATATAAAACATGACTTAGTAGTCCTCCTGACAGACTTGGCTATTCCGTTCAGAAGGACCTGTATGGACTTTAATATTCGTCTACCAGATGGAACCCTTTAGGGTCGCAGGTCATCAAGTCTTGCCCCTACAATATAATTTGTTATTAAAAAAATAAAACAACATAAATCTCATAAAAGAAAGACGGCTTTGAGACAAAAATCATCACTTTAAGTTGCTTTGTTTTATGTTGGTCAAAGAATAATTTACAAACAATATATTTTCTAAGTTCAGTTTGATTTCTTATACTCATTTCTTGTCGAATCAATAAATTGATGCGTCCGTAGCTTTTATTACGGGACATTTCCACTACTATAAAAACGAGGCCGTAGGCAGGTCGTATATAAGAATATTACACTCACAGATGTCGCAAGATATAAAAAGCGAATATATTTCTTGTAATTTCGCAGCGCTCTTCAGTTAAGTTTATTAGGAGTGACGACGTCATTCAGCGATGTTAAATTATGTTATAAAATTTATAACTTAGTAAAAATTTTGAGTTAGAATGTTAAATATAAGTATGTGTTTGTGAGTATCAGTATGTTATGTTTACAAAAAGATTAACTGTAACTTATTTAGATATGTATATTGTAGCATTTATATAGTATATAATTCACTTAGCAATTTAATTTAATTTTTATTATAAGTGTTGAATTGTTATGCATTTTACCATAAATTTAATACAAATAATACTTGAATTGATGATTTTATTTTTATTTCGGTATTTTAATTACTTTTATTTCTTTCCCTAGATGGCGATAATTATGATAATAGTGCCACCTAGGGATAAATATTATCTTTAACATATATTAGACTGAGATTTATGTTACGAAAGATAAATAATAATTAAAAGGTAATATAAATTAGAAATTAATATAGTTAATAATTTTTTTTACTTATTAATATTAATGTATTTGTTTTAACGCACAGTTTATTCATATGTGTGATTGTTATAAAGTTGCTAAATGACTAACGGTTGTGGCTATTTTTGTTTTAAATATGTCGCTAATTTCGTTTAATAAAAGATCATTAAAAGTTTCAATTAATGATGTAGCATAGTATTCGTTTAATTTTATATAAGAAAAAAAAATTGTATTTATTTATTCCTTTGGCAATTATTTTATGTTATGAAACGAATTATACAACAATTTATTTAAATCTAAAGTTACAATTGATTTCCAAAATGTATCGAACACCTAGCCATTGTGTATCATCGCATTGTCGAGTGTGCATAATACGTCTCGTTGTCCGTTGAGTTTACCCTTTTGTGTTCATAATTTTCATTGTTTTAATAGTTTTTCCTAGTTTAAGTATTTTTCTTACGTTTTTTTTTTCTTTCTTTAATAATTTCATTAGTTTTCCATAAGTTCTCTTTGTTTTTGTTTAGTGTTTAAGTATTTTCTATAATGGCGGACAATCCCGGACCAAGTGTTAATTTGTGTGTTTCGTGTAAATATAATAATTTAGCTTTTTACAAAATGTACATAGAATCTACGAGTTCGGACGGCAGTTTATTATTTAACTTTTTAGTTAGTCACGGTGTTTTAACATCTGACCACAAGTGCGGGAAATGTGGGGCACCGTGCAAATTTAATTTATCCAATCGCACTTTTAGGTGCGATAAATCTTACATTCCGGGAAAGAAGAAAAGGAAAGTATGCTGCAATTACAAAGTGTCTATATTCCAAGGCACATACTTCTATAAAGTTAAAGCGGATTACCACAAAATGTGTCACTTCATTCACCTCTATATGTTTTTGCCAGTGCGTGGCCGCAGTACCACAATAATACGCGAGCTGAGCATTTCTAGCCGCTCATATTCGGATTGGGCAAGCTACGCCAGGGAGGTTATAATTGATTATATAACCCGAAACTCCCAACCGATTGGCGGCCCCGGCGTCATTGTTGAAATAGATGAAGCAAAGTTCGGGCGCCGGAAATACAATCGGGGGCGGGCTGTCCAAGGCCAGTGGGTCTTCGGTGGCGTAGAGCGTGGGCACAGAAGTCGCCAATATTTTGTTCCGGTGGCACAAAGAGACACTGATACTCTTACTAATATTTTAAAGCAGTATGTGCTACCGGGTACAATTATCCATAGCGACTGCTGGAAAGCCTACGCCAATTTGGATACTGAAGGGTTTCAGCACTTGGCTGTAAACCACAGTTTAAATTTTGTAGACCCGACCACCGGAGCCCACACTCAAAATATCGAGCGATTGTGGCGTGATCTGCGTGCCAACGTCCCACAGTACGGCAGACGAAGTGCACATTTTGTTGGATATTTGGCGGAGGCGCGGTTCCGCAGCATTTTCCCTGACCCGGGTGATAGATTTCATCATTTTTGGATGGCAGCGGGTATGCTTTACCCGCCAAAGCAATAAAATCGTGAGTATTTATTTTTATTTTATATTTTCCTTTTTTATATAAATGTCATACATATATGTACATTTACATATATATATATTACATTTCTATGTAAACGGATCGAATGTCATTTTGTAAACACGGTTTATTATGTTGGCAGTATTGTTGTGACGTCACATAAAATGTCAATATGGCCGATTTCTATGGTGTGAATTTGTAATTTTTATTTCTTTTTCCTATCAAAAACTAAGGTTTTCCGCCTATTTTCTCGCTTCATCTATACTAGTGACAACGGTTCTCTATCGATTAAAATTTTTTGCAAGTTAAATATCCACACGGCAAGCTGCGAAAAAATTACCTTATATTTTTTTAAATTAACTCTTTTATGCCGGATCCTAGAGGTCACTAAGCTATGTCAAAAAATTAGACCAACTTCGAAGTCAAAGTAATAAGGCTACCACGTGGAAATATAAGAGTAAATTTGAAAAATGTAAGCTGTGTTAAAATATCGTGACTCTACTAGCTACAGCTCTTACGCTAAGAATGCGTTTGTTATAGTCAAGTTACATTTTGAAGCGTTCTTATAATAACATGAAGGCATAAGAGCAGACTTCAGACATGTAAGTGTCATACAGATAGAATCATACATGAAGACAAAAGTAGTATTTGCAGGAATTGACAATGCTCAGTAATTAAAATTGATATTCTTTTCTGAATTAACAGTTGAATATCAGTTTGACTAGTTCGTCCTCTATTTATATACTGATTACGATTGAAACTTCGCTTATGACAGGATCGGCATTGATAAGCAGTATTACGAAGCATTTTTTTATTAAAACAAACTGTTTCCTGCGGTATCGCCCGCGTAGAAATTCCCTCTTGCAATCCTTTGACCTCAAATATCAACATTGAATGCTTGATTTGTTGTTATGGAAACAGATCACGGAAGGACTGTCAAATTGAACGTCAGATTTCGACGATGACAGTCACCATATCTTGATGCCTGATTATAATCAGTTTCGTACATCTTCTTACAAATAAACCGTCTTCTGACAATTACAATCACAAAAAAAAAATATTTTTATTTTTTTATAGAGAAAGGCGACGACCTGATGTCAAGTGATCCCGTCGCCTATGGACACGCCCAACATCCTAGGAGTTGCGTGTAGTGTGTGTGGTATTATTTTTTAACGTTTAAAAATATGTATTTTTCACATTTGTGCAGTCCCAATGCAGCGGGCGGCTCGGAAAATTACGGAATGAAGTTGATGAGCAATTTGAGTCAATGAACTCGCTCCTTGCATGGAATATTTCAAAGGTTTTAGAGGCAAACCCAAATATAGACTTGAAGGTATTTACATTTCAATTTTTCCAATTGAAACTTTATTGATTTCATATACAGAATAAAAAAAATATCACTTTCGTTCCTAAATTATCTGCTCCGATTCTTAAACCAAGTATGAAATGATTTTTAGTATTCTATTTTTTAATTTTAATTAGAAGAATACGGCAAGGATGGTCCCATGTAATTAAACATAAATTTGTAAAAACATCAAAAAATTTACGTTTGTCGCGTGTGTGTGTTGCGATTGAATTTATTGTCAAAAATTAAAAAAAAAAAATTAAATTTTATATTTATGACTACAACTTTGTCAAGCATTCAAAAAAAAGAAAGAAAATTATATTTGTAATAGAATAAATAGATCAAACAGCATTGCCACATCTTATAATCAATGGGGCTTGTTTATTAGTTCGTGACTTTGAACAAAGCAAATATAGCTTACTAAGAAATACAAAATATATATTATAAATAGTATAAAACGTAAAATAATCGTTCTATAAAAACGTATAAGGGCATAATTGAAAAGCATGTAACGTGTGTTAAGTCAAGTTTCTCAATCATAGATGTCGGTCTTGAACTTGCGAAAAATAAGGAGAAAAATAAAGGGATAAAGTTATGTACACAAACCGTTTAAAACATGATGATATATAGTCAGAGAATCGTCGACGTCATTGTTTATCTTCGAATATTATAATGTATCAAATGTGTCGCAATAATAGATAATAAATATTTTTAATGAGCCGTGGTAGCTCAGTGTCCGGGCGCTCGCCTTTAATTCTGTATACTCGAGGCAAACCTGAGTTCAAACCC
>DWHK01000796.1:0-12643 GCA_018247855.1 Graphium androcles
TATCCAATTTCCAGGGCTGGCAACGCATACGCAACTCTTCGGATGTTGTGTATGTCCATGGGCGACGGGATCACTTAGCATCAGTCTGTCCCAGTCAGTCTGCTCGCTTGCCAACTTTTCCTAATTAATGGGATTAAACTTTCTGGGATTCAACAATTCTGTGTTGATGGTTTCTAGGGTAAGACCGTCAAGATTGTTGATCTTTAGATTGTCCGCTGTGTTCGGAGCTAGGTCAGAAGAATCATGATAATTAATATATTTATTTTTATATATCTTTTGCTGAATTTATCGGTGTATTCAACCAGGTCTCAAACACTCGTCTTACGTTAATGCGTATGCCAGAGTAAAATAAAGCACGTTTGGCTTGTGGAATTGAAAGACAAATCACTGGCGTCTTCTTTCCCACTCTTTTTCCTCATGAAACACATAACAATCCAATCCAAATCGATTTCATAGTAATTCCAAGGCTGGCCACCAGCAATTCTTCGGAAGGCGTGGATATCTAGGTGTGGTGGTTTACACTTAACATTAAGTAAATCGTCTGCTCCCTTGCAAATTTTACTATATTTTAGAAAAGAAAATTGGTACACTGATCTGGGTTTGTTGCATTTTGAATTCCATTAATGTTGGTCATTACCAAAAAAACCGGGCCACGCATAGACTAGGGTTTCGTAGTCACCCATAATGGCACGTGTATTTAGAAAGCGGGGTTAGTATTTATTAATATCAATAAAGGAATAAATGCACAACGCCATCTATCGATTATCGTTGTAAAGTTTTTTTTTACCCCTTTTTTTTACCTAATTTTATTATCCTCATTAGAGGATTGAAATTGAATTAAAATCGTGTCCAGTTGATAATTGTTATGTTTTTATTTTTAATATTTTACATGTTTACTAATTATTTCGTTACTTTTGTAGGAAGTTTTCGAAGTAAGCGCATTTTACAAGTTAGGCTCTATAACTCCTAACAGTTATAGCTTTCCTTCAAAGTTATCACATGGACTACCATCATGTTTTTTTCAGGTTTTTCGAGACTTTTTGAGAATTCTTTGTTTTTTGTAAGGGATTCTTTGGAAAAGTTGGCTTTCTTGCTATTATTTCAGTAAAATGCCAATTTTTATGTAAATATAAATAAGCAATAACCTAAAACCAGATTGAAGTGCAAGCTACTGGTTCCTATTACGAATCCTCTTAACCATCTGCAGTTTAAAATCATGGTTCATCTTCATAACAAACACAGAAAAATTCATAGTGTATACATACATATATACATTCTGAATAATTGTTCATGTTACATGAAAAAGGAGCTTCTTTATGATATACCTTATTTTTCTTGTATTATCGTTATTCTTTGTAAATATAATTGTGAACTTAAATAAAAAATAATTATAATCTATATTTCTGTTTTACAGCGTTATCGTTGTTATAGAAACAGCCATATATTTCGGTACCCTTAGCAACCATGTCTATTTATTTTGTTATACGCAAGCTTGTAAAGTACATCTAAATTTTTTTGCTTTTAACTATTGTATTGTAAATAAAAGAAGTACTTTAAGATGGTGAGTGCCCTTGTGATTTTGTATTAATAAATAATAATATTTTAATATGGTACGTTCTTTAATAATCAATATGTGTTTTAAATGTTGAAGACTTAATACTTCAGCAATATGTATGTAATTTCTTAAAAATGTATCTTCTAAGATAAATGTTGCAACTGGAGACAAGAGGGCTGGTTCTTTTCTCGCACAAAGGTTAAGTATAACTTTTCAGCGAGGGAATGCAGTCAGCGTTCTTGGCACCATGCCGCGCAGAGTAGGTTTATTAGGTTTGTAGTTAGGTTAGGTTTTTTGTAAATATTTTTGTCGTTTTTATGTGTACGTATGTAAGTATGTACAATTTGTAAGTTATATTATAGCGGACTGTAGCGGCGTTAGGGCCGAGAGTTTCTAGCAGAGATTATTGGAAAAAACGTATTTTAGATTTAGTATCGGATCAGAAATGATAAGATTACGTAACCATTTTATATTTAACTAGCATTTTGATATCGATCTAGCCCGCGGTAATGTAGATTTTGTAAATTATTTTGGGGATACTAGATTTAGACCACGCACGACACCACTGTGGAATCAATTGTCGCCAGCGGACCTATACGAATCAGGGACCTCCAAGAAAAGAGCGTACTCTTAAAGGCCCGCAACGCTTTTGTAATCCCTTTGGTATTTCGGGGGTCCATGGGCAGTGGCAATGGCCACTTACCATCAGGTGATCCGTGATATCCTTCTATATAAATAAAAATAAAATCCAAACCTTCAATTAGTCTGGATCTCATCTTGGATTAAACTAGATTAATTTTTTATCCCTCGGGGACACTAGTTTTTGTCTAGCCTACTTATTTTTTGTACCCCAAAATGTCGTGATTATCCGTTGAGCAGTTATTTTTTTCACAATTTTCGGCAAAGTAACAGTTGAAATAAAATCAAAACTAAAACTAGAATAGAACTTAAAAAACAAAGCTAAGGCCAATTATAAGTTTTCACAAATTAATTCTTTTATAACGTATATTGTAGACCAGATTAATATGACTTGAAAGAGTTACAAACAAACAAACACACTTACGTATTTGTTATATTGGAATAAATATTAAAAATAATTAAGAAGAACGACAATTAATAAAAACAAGTCTTAAAATGGAAATTCGAGAACAAAAAAAAATGTTTTTTTATTTTTAATTTTTTTGTTATTACAGACATTCACTATTACTCACCTCGTGATCGCGACACATTATATGCAATTGTTTTTAATCGACAGAGAGTCTAATTAGCAAAATATGTATCATAAGCGAAGTTTGGAAGCAATAATTAGTTGTTGAGATTTTTTTTTAAATCTCTGCCCTTGTTATAAACTCTAGGCTTGTGTTACATGGGCGTGTAACAAACATAAATAACACAGACACAAACGCCTACATCCAAAACAACTATTTGTAGATCATACAAATATTTGACCCTAGTGGGAATCGAACCCACGACCTGTGACGCCGCAGCTAATGTAACGCAGCCACTGCGCCATCCATTACTCACATTGTCACTGAATAAATCGGAATTAATTTGCCTCTGAGGTTTTAGTAGGCTACCAAACATATTTTTTTGTTGGGAAAGTTAGCAAGCGAGCAAACGGTTCACCTGATGTTAAGTGATAACGTCATCCTTTGACACCTATAATCGAAGAGTTACAGGTCCGTTGCCAGCTTCGGACTGAATAGCTTAGTGGTGTGGAAATTTATAGGATATTTGGAATTGAACATTATTGGAAATAGAATTGACTAGGTTAAGTTAAATGAACGAAACCGTATCTCCAATAAATAAATATTTGCCACAATTGTTCAACGGATGCTTCTTAAATATTACTACTATATTTTCATTTCAATTTCAGCCGCCAAAGGGCAAAGGTGGAGCAAAGAAAGCTCCTGGTACGTATGAGATAAATCTTATTGAGTAGAAAAAGAAAAATAGATCACATAAACTTTACAAAGCTGTGATATAAAGATTGTAATATATATTAAAAATAATGATTATATTCTTAGTTTTATTTTTTAACTTTCCTTTGGTCCAGGGAATTGATTTCGGCCACCGTGAAGGACACATTTAAACATTTAAATCTATGATCTTCGACTAGCACCTCATTTTAATGTTTTTTTCAGCCATCATCATCGATGGAGTGGATACATCCGAGATGTCAAGAGAGAAACTCGAGCAGTTCACTCTTAGAGTCAAAAGTGAACTGGACAAGGAGAGAGAAGAGAGAAACTATTTCCAATTGGAACGTGATAAGATACGTACCTTCTGGGAAATAACACGTCAACAGTTGGATGAAGCCAAAGCAGAGCTCAGAAACAGAGAAAGAGCTACTGAAGAAGCACGAGAGGAGAACGAAGCGCTTTTAGAAACGGAAAAGCAGAAGATAAAACATTTGAAGTACGAACAACAAGCGGCTGCAGCGGCATTAAGAGCAGAGAATCTGGTAGCATTAAAGGCAGCGAAAGAAGAACACGCCGAGCAAGAGTTAGAGTTGCTAAACGACAAACGAAAGATTAGACAAGAGATGAGGGAGAAAGTTCTAGCGGCTCAAGACGAACTAAGGAGAGCTAAATTGATACATGCGGAAGAATTATCAAAAGCGAGAGATGTTTTCCAAGAGCGCGCCCGTCAAATTGAAGACAAGGCTGAGAAGAAACTTCAAGAGACTAAATCCGAGCTGACAGTTAAGCATAGAACTGAGATAGCTGAGGTTGAAGAGAGAAAGAATAAGCAGCTGTCGGATTTGATTGCACACCACGAGAGGGCTTTTGCCGACTTGAAAAACTATTACAACGATATTACATTGAATAACTTGGGTAAGGTTCACTGTTGTTCTTATAATACCATTAGACATGAAACTTCTCTTATTTGCCATCATACATGATCACTATGTACATTTAATTTTTATTTACATTTAGTAATTTTGAAGAGTCTTACTTAGGGTGTTAAGTTTTATTTAGTTTTCAGGATGATATTCTTTTGTCCGCTTTAAATTAAAGCTAAAAGACTCTACTTAAATACTACTTACGCAAAATACTACAAGAGTTACGACACTAAAGTTGATTATTTCAAAACAGCAGAGTCCAATACTTTTTTTGTATTAATGTAAGAATAATACTCACAAATGGTAACTGCCGATTGTCAGGCTTAATCAGCAGCATCAAACAGCAAATGGAGGAGATGCAGAAGGTGAAAGAACGAGCTGAGAAGGTTGCAAGGGATGCAATAGCCGAGGCGAAAGGTTTGCGAGAGCCATTGGAAGCCGCCATATTGGATAACAAGGAGCTAAAGCGACAAATGGCGAATTACGACAGGGATAAGGCTGCGTTGGCTGTGAGTAGATAAACGAAAAAAACAAGTTTTTTCCCTTTGGGCACAGTTAAAATACATTTTAAATTACTTGGTAGATGGCAATCTAGCAGACTGTATAGCACATGTTAAGTGATAAACGCCTGTAGAGTGGTTTCGGAACCTACTAACACTTCTTCTTCGTCCTAGCCTTATTGCCAAATTACTTGGGGTCGGCTTCTAATCTTCTAAACCAAATTTGACGTGAATATCAATTTTTACACGGAGCGACTGGCATTTGACCTCTGCAACCCAAAGGGATAAACTGAATTCGAAGGACGGATTAGTTGTCAAGTTATTTGAAGGCACTGACATCCTTTAACGATTGCCAAAGGTCTTCTTGACAACCGGGACTGACTTTTTACTGGCCCATCCGACGCATGGATCATCTTAATTTTTAGGCAATCGGGCGATCGGCCCGTATTGCCCTAACCCAACTAATATAAAATACGGAGGCAGTCAATATGAACACATATGTATATTAGGGACTTTCCACACACATTATTTACAAAGAAACAAACAATCCCGACATTCGACTTTTTAACGCCGCAGCAATTACGGGTCACATACCGTACACCCTTATTTGAGGAGGGATAACAAATAAAAAAAGTTCCTCAAACTTCCGTACATAATGCAGCTTTAACGAGTAAACACCGGCGGCTATCCGCTCCTTGGGAAGCATTAAAAACGGAAGCGGATCGCGAGGGAAAACGAAACACTTCTGCCCCGGGCTAGTACCCAAGATATCTAATTCCCATAATATTCGTAACATGCGCAACTTCCCAGATAGGACCCTTTATGAGGTCCCATTGTTCCCGCGTTTTTTCTTCGAGATTTTGTGACGAGTTCCCGTCGTGTTTTATCGTTTCGCCCCAAGCCAGGGCGGCTTAGGCGGCAGCTACGTATTCCGTATTAGTCTTTATTAAGTTTATATGTAAGCAAATAAAATGCGATACGATGAAATAAAAAGCTCTTATATCTTTAAAACTAAAGATATCACGATTATAATGAAATAAGCCAAAAAAATATATTTTCCAACTCTTATACGAATGCTAAACGAATATATTTTGAATATTGCTTATAATTAAAAATTAAATATGCCTATTACAGTTTATTGGGGAATATTCAGATTGCAATTCTAACAGTCTGTCGTTAATTCGAAGTTTAATTTGGTTGTCATAAAAGTATACGATTTGGATTATGGATTTACGTGGATTTGGATATGGATTTTTTGGATACACGCGTTAATATTATCGCTAATTGAATGTCTCTGTAATACTCGTTCATAAGAAATTAAGAGCCTAAGTTACATAAATTATTTATCGAAATATTTCGTCTACTATTAAATCAATTTAGATTCTTTTTAGCATGCTAATGCTTTCTTACATTTGGCTCGATACCAAAAGGTGCTAAGTAGAGGACCTAAGTTCGGAACAGCAGTGCTTGGTTTTAATTTAATTAATGAATATAATAAGATGGCGCGTTAAACGCTGGAAAGAAATTATGACTACAAGTTTCGTGGATCCACCGAGACGTGGCTGAAGCACTTTGGCGAATTTAATGGTGCCGAAAACAAAATGGTAAGTGCACTTTGAGTGGAAGTTAAGAAATGCTTCAGTAAGAGAGATTTTGTGAAAATACGAATTGTGAAAATGTATTTAATGTGTTTATTTATGAATGAAAATGTTCAACATTACTTAAAAAGCAAGTTAATAAAGGATATCAAGTAAGCATGAATACGTAGTAAAAAATAAAAAGAAAAAAATTCGCGTGAAAGTAAAACGTATTGACTTAAATAATATAATACAACATAATGTTTGTACAGCATTTATATTAGAGTAATATTTTCTAGCTTTTCTTTAGTTGTGTGTGTGTATAGTTAACGGTGACGCATGGTTAAAATAATATATGAAACAAATAAAAAAAATATACAGGACGTAAATCACATTAATAGTTATAAAACTCGGGGCAAAGATTGGCATATACACCGGAATAAATTAACCATAGAGAACTGACAAAGAACAAATGCCATACTATTTATTGGTCTCACATAATTAAGACCTTAACACAAACGCGCGAACAGTTCCAGCGACAGATTTAATTAGTCCGAATGGATTAGAACGTTGCTACCGCACTCCGCGTAAAAAACTTAATTTGATTTGTTCCATTCCACATACATGGAGCGACATAGATTATAGAAAGCTTCCGTTATCCAAAGCTGTGAACCTTATTGAACGGTGATAAAGACGAAAGTCCCTTGATAGCGCCTAAGTGGATTGCAACGCTTCAGCTAGCGACTGTACGTATATTTTAATTCTGCTTGCGACTGAATAGGGTTAATTTTATGACTACAGTCGGGAAATGTGCGACCAATTGAAATTTAGCCAGGCATTCAGTTGAAAGGTCTGCTGTTTTTTCAACTCTGAAGATTTTCCATTGAGATTGCGTAGCCCTTATCACGAGTGTGTTTGAGATAGAAATTTAATGGTAATCTACTGTTGAGTGGAGTGAAATGTTTGGAGATAAACTCTATTATGGTCCGTTGTTGCTTTAGATTTATATTGCTTTTTGGACGTGCGCAGATCAAATTGTTGACTTAACTTGGTAAATACACATACGTTGAGGATTCGGACCGGTTTTTCTTATATTTTAGTATTCCTGTAATTCTGCTTTTTTATAACCAAGGACAATAGAGTTTTATCCATTAAAACGTTGATACACATGCAACAGATTATAGAAAACTTCACCCAAATATTATTCACAAATAACTTATTTACCATTCGTTGAAAATTAATGTTAACATTAGTGGAAAATTTTGTGGTAATTTTTTATAAATAATAAGAATTACCATGATTTAAAATTTCCGGACGAAATAAGTTCTAAATTGTTATAATTAATATCATTATTAATTTAGGAATAAGATGGTAAATCTGTGACTTATCAGCTAAGTCATGATTAAAGTTAGATATAGTTAAGTTAGTTTAAAGTTATACATATAATAGAAAATTATTTTAAAATATACAGATAAAACTGCGATATACACAGAATTACTTTACAATAAATTACTAATTATTTGAAATCAAAACATATTTTTTTAATATTCCAACTTATACCTACTTAACCTATTGTGACTTTATTGTCAACAAGTTGAAACTTAAGGTATATCAATTCCTTAAATATTTATACCAAAATAATAAATATTTAAACAGTTAAGATTTCATTACACTCTTTTTATTTAATCATACAAAAACAAATGAATTAATATATCCAAAGAAAAGTTTTCGTAAATCTTTTGCAATAAGGCTAAGCTAAATAAATCCGCTCTACGAAGGTAATAAAAATACCGTTAAGTGAAATCACTGCAGTAACTCTGGCATGTGGCAGTAAGTTGGCCTAAAACTACATATGGACAGAGATCCTTAAGAGCACTTTATGCTTCCCTAAATCCGCCTCAGATAAGTGACGGGGTCTTAGAAGGCGCTTAACGCTCTTCCGTCTATTTCGTGATGCGCTTTCATTCGGGACCTCAAGTACTTTCATCGGCCAGTGGACATGGAAAGGGCGTGTTGAGATGATTTTTTTCCGGGCGAAAGCCGACCCGGGTGCATTTAGCACAACCGGATATGCGGAAGACATTAGTCCGAGGGTCTGTAATTGTCATTTCGATATACAACGTCGGTCAATAAGGGTCAGTTTCACCTATTTTATGCGCACACTGAAATTAAGTAGCTCATGAGATGTAATAAAAAGTCAAGAGTCCGTAACATGCTGAGATCGGTGAGTAAAATAAAGGGCGGATGTAGCTTGGATGCCCCAGTTAGCGAAAAAGATATATCTGTGTCTTTAATTTTATCAAATGATGATACTAAAGAAAAGGCTGAGCTAGGCCGATCTGTCTGATAGTAGTACTTTATTGTCAGAACTAACATGCAGAAAACATTTTAAGCAGATTTTTTTGACGAAGTTTAGTCTTTGGTATAATCGATATGCAATGAAAGTAAAGTTTCCATATACATTTATGTATATTTAATATACTAATAAATGAGAATAACGGTCTTGGAAATAACCGCATATTGGAGAAATGAGGCGTAATTGAACCCTAGCAACTTAACATATATTTGCATATATTATATTCTCACATATAAAGGGCTTTTGCCAAGGAAATATATGGTCTATATGTGCGGGGCTTAAGACGCTAAGAGAGGCTGCGGTCAGGACGTACCCTTTCTTGAAAGCTCTCCGACCAACCAATTAATAAAGACACCCAGCAGCCAGCGATCTCCTTGATGCGCTATCAAAAACAACGCGTCAAAAGACGAGGGTGGGTTCAACGTGGTCTGGTTAGTTTGGTAGACATGACCACTTGAGTCGGCCTTATTTGATGCTCAAGAATGTCCACTTAAAGGGGAGCCCCACGTCAGCCGGAATTATTTGCATCTGTATATCTTTATGTAGTGGTGTTGAGCATCTTTGCTGCCAATTATAAGAGACCCGCTCGTTACGTTGATGTTGCGAATGTTGGGGTTCTGCATCTCTGGTCCGTTGTAATAGATTATTGTCAATAAATAAGCAGTATTTGCGTTATGTTGTGAGCGACGGAGTACGCTCATTTGATCCGATTTCGGTGAAATTTCGGTCTAAGAACGAAACCCGAGCGAAGTGGTGATTAATTTTGATGCTTTTGAAATACTACTTCTCGGCTGTATTATAACTGTATAAGCGTTGTTCTGTTTTTGTTAGTTGCTATTTTTAGAAAAAGGAGCCACATGTATGTATATTTTGTATATTATCTTTATTATTCATATTTATAATCCACATTTATTCATTTCAAATCGACTAACAAAGTTAAAATTTTTATGTAGATGAATGCGCGATTTTTGACCTTTGTCAACAAATCTAGACACGCGGCAGCGTGTCAAGCCAAGTTCTGGCTAGCCAGCGCAGAGTGTAATATTACACGAACCACTTGGTGCCACTTTTGACCTTTCTATAATTCAAAACCTCTTTAACGTAAACACATAAAACTACGTGTGTTTAATTATATCCATAGGGACACCTAGAAGCTCATTTATCAGCATTTATCAAATAACAGCAATTGTTATAGGTAACTAATAAAGTAAAGAAATAGAGTTTAATACTTGTACATTATGTTATTTTGTTCCTATAAATACATATTTGGATTTTGCATAGAACTTGGCACTCATTTAGATCTCCATTCTTTTTGCGGCGAAGCCCACAGCCAAGCATAATTTTTGTATTGAACTTGGCTTTCCTTTTTACATTTATGTTTTTGGTGGGATTGGTATAAAATGAGGACAAGTGTATTTTATCTTTAAACTTAGCGGTCAGCCTTATCATCTCATGATAGATTTGTTTACCTTAAGGAAATGATAGAAACGGAATCAAACATTTGTGACAAAAGTCACTGAGTAAAATACGAATGGCGCTGAAAAAATGTAATAAACTCTAAAAACGGAAACAGAGCTTTGAATAGAACGGTATTTTAATTAAAGTTTATAGAATCAACAAAATCAACAAAAATGTCGAGTTATCCCGTGACGGTAATAATCTCCTGCTGATAAGTTATATTTTTGATACTAGGAATATAATTTTACTGGGGTTAAAGTATGCGCATGCTTATTATTTCAGCATGAGAGTAAATCTCGCTAAATTTCAGACTACGTATACATATTCACGGGACACAGCTTTAATCGTGTTACGGGCAGCCTACAAGTTGAAATTAAAGCCAACATTAAATTCCATGGCGCTCTAAATAGATTTAACGAACTTCCATTATTAGTGTAATGGATGCTTTGTTAACAATTATGACACTATGATAACACTACTAGCCAAAATTATAATAAATCATCTTAGAAGTGAACTTTCATGATGATTTAGGGTCCACTTAAGGTGTGTAATCTATTGCATAAATTTTGACTAAGCAAAAATAAATGACTATGATTTGGTCTACGTAACAAATCTTCAGTGTTTATATCAGTTATTACTTGATAAAATTTGGAAATTAACTTCCATTAATACTAATTAATACAAAAAGAGTTAAGATACTTGGGTCTTCAATCGTCGCGACAACCTAGTCAAGTACTACGTAAGCTCCAAGTCTAGGTAATACGTATTCGATTAATAAAACTTATAAGTTAACAGCGAGTAAGTTCCGAACAAGTTGAAACTACCCATCCGACCAACTAAGCAATTAGTAAGGCATCCCGCGTAAACACTTAATTAGTGCTTAGCTCAGTTCGCAACTATAAAGTAGAGTTTGGATTCCTCCAAACATTTACATAGCAGCATTCGTGTATCCTTAATAGGTAAACTGAGACCGGTGGTTTGCCATTACTGATGTAGATGGCAGCACTTTGTCATATACAAGCTCGAAATTCTCGCTAAACTAAAATTAGTTTTAGCTTTACTTAGTTTGGATTACACTCGACTATAATTTATTTTGTAGCGTTCTCTATTTCATCTCTGACAAAGTTACAATGTTGAGAAAAGTTAGTACAATTCAATTGAACGAGCACACCTTTCCGTATAATTGAACAAAATGTTTTGTGAAACGGTGAATTTAACAATTTCAAAATATTTGGTGTTATATAGCAAGTATGTTTTACGAAGAGTACTTTATATAGATACGCAATACTTCATGTTATAAGTCTATATTAATTTTATTTTGTAGTATCAGAAATTATTTTTATTAAATTTTTTTTTTGGAAAAAAAACGCTGCCCATATTATAAGCCTAGGCTTGTGCGTTTACAAACAAATTACACAGACACAGACACCCAGATCCAAAACAACTATTTGTAAGTCGTACAAAATATTTGCCCCGGGTTGGAATCGAACACACGACCTGTGACGCCACTGCGCCATCCGGTCATCAATTATATAGTAGCACTTTAAATTTAAGCCTTTGCCTGCTACAAATGTTACATTTAATACATTTTACAATTTCATTTTTCATTTAGTTTCTGTATTAAATGAAATCTGGACATAATACTGGCAATTTGTTATCCACAACTTACCGTGTACGAAATTAAAAACGTACACTGTAAAAACAAGAAAAACCATTCAGTGTTGCTGTCCGAAAAAGAGCATTGCAGCCATATGAGCGAAAAGAAAAAAAAACAATAAATTCGCGCAGCGGCGCAGCCGTATCACACTCTAGTTATAAATCAGGGCCGGCGCGAATTAATTCATTTCCTCGGTGGAAGGGGCGAGCGTCGGACGCGACGTGACTGCCCCGCCACTGCCTCGCCTATGAATGTATGGGCGCCTGGTACCCCCGAACGAGTTAGGGGGTACCAGGCGCCCATACATTTAAACAATTGAAAAAAGTAGTCGTGTTTTAAGTGTATGTCTGGCCAAAATTGCTACACAAGGTAATAATTTAGAATATTTCTGGTATAAGTAGCGGTTTTTTTATTAGTTGTAATTTTTAAACGCATAAAACGAACGCTAAAGCTAAATTTATCAAATAGTAGTATAAAAACATAACATACAAGTTAGTACCAAACATACAAGATACACAAGATATGAAATTTAGTATGTCTACACAAAATAATCTATTATAAATATTTTTTTTTTGCAATAAGTAGAAACTTACTTGGCGGCTTTGTCCAGTGGTAATTTTAAGTAGTTTTTAACTTATTAGTTGTAAAAATTAAGGGACAATAAAGTGAAGTAGCCGTGAAATTTAACTTACTAT
>DWHK01000797.1:0-12641 GCA_018247855.1 Graphium androcles
TGCGAACGTACTGTTACTGTTGTTGATGAAAAGTTTGACCATTCAAAAGAATATGAGAATTGGACCATAGGGTTCGTATTTCGGCTGAAGTAGCATGATACAAAAAAATATAAAAAAGTTTAAACTTTACTTGTACCAACAGCTTCAAAGCGTCGGACATCCCGCGATGTCTCCCCATCTCCGCTTAGAACACGTAAAAAGAAGCGGAAAACCGTAGGTATGTGCCTTAGTCATTATTTAGTTTTAATATCGTTCATTCAATTCTCGTAAAACGGTGATTTTGAGTATCTTAAACACAAAAAATGAGAATTTTATACTTTCCTCCTAACCGTAAAAGTGATGGAGTGAGAGAAGTTTTGTCATTATATGCATCTCGCTCGCTCCATTCACACAACATCTGAAAAGTTGCGTATGCGTTGCCAGCCCTGGAAATTGGATAATACGGGTAAAAGGGTAGGACTGGATAGGATTATATGATTGATGGGGAAAGGAGTGGGAAAAGAAAATGGTAGGAATCCCCAGAGCCATGCATACTTTATTTTATGCTGGCTCTGTGGAGGGTGGTGGTACCTCCCCGGGCGAGCGCGGCCGAAGAAGTGCAGCAAAAGCTGTATGAAGGATGTTATGCTTTACCACCTTAAATTATGAGCTAATTGCTTATTAGCTACATTTATACCAAATTTCATTTAAATTGCAGCACTGGTTCGAGAGTTATCATGTTGGATACATATACACATATACGTACAACCTCACTCGCTTCGCTTGGTCAATTACAATAACATTACGTAGCAATAATTTCACTTGTATTCGGGCAGGCTCGCAGCGTTGCCGGACGTTGACCGCCTCCAAATTACCGCTGCACACACGTAGGGGTTTGCAGACTCCTTCAGGTATGTGTCTCTCAGTTTGGTCGACTAATTTAAATATATCTATACTAATATAACAAATCCGAAGTTTATGTCTGTTTGTTAAACTGGCAAATCTCTAGAAATACCAGTCGGCATAGAAGAGTTATCAACCGACTTCAGAAAAGGAGGAGGTTCTCAATTCGACTATATGTTTTTTTATGTTTGTTACTGAGAAAACTTTACTGGCAGAACCGATTTTTATGATTCTTTATTTGAAAGCCGAGGCTTCCATTGTGGTCCCATTTAAATTTGAATAAGATCTGACAAGTAGTTTTCAAGTTATTAATCAAATTGTTGAAGTTTAAAATACATTACGAAACTCCACACTTTTGAGGCGGTAGAAGTCGGTTTTTTTATTTTCTGTGAAAATAACACTTGTTTTTGTTCGTGATAACCATATTCACGAAGAACAGTTTTCTGTGTAGCATCAAGGTACGAAAATGGATCCTTGTTGATTAGTATCGTAGTTTGTAAAAAGTTGTTGTTTTGACATTTCAAACGAATCTTTCAATTTTTTTTGTATATATTTAGATTGTTCATAAATCATGTTCGTTTTTTTCGCGCAGCTGGGAAACAACAACGCCGTCAGTCGCGGCCTCCGCAAAGAGTCCAACCGCCATCGCACTCCAAGCCAGGTGCGGATAGATAATTTTTACACATTAATGTTTTAAGTTGCAGGGAATAGAAATAATACAAGCATAAATATTAGATGTAACTCCATATCATAGACCTTAAAAATTTTTGTTAGTAGTTGCTCATATCTTTTTATTACGGTACTGTATATCAAGTATAACTTCTGTATAACTCTGGTAAATCATTTATATATGCTATTAATAATAGTGGGCCTAATATGTTAACCTGCGGAACACCAAATGATGTATATCTTACATTAGAATGATGTTGTTTTCTTATTTTTCATAATGGCAGAGTCTTGTTACTTGAGTAATTTGCTATAATACCTCTGACATCTGTTGTCAAGTAGCTTTATTGAACACTTTGTATCAAGATATTGGAATAAAAGTAAAATAAAATAACCGCGAGGTGCAAGTTCGCGGCGAATTACTAGTATAAAACGAAATTGATTTTAATAATAACTTTCTTTGGTTGAGACTTAATATTTATAATAAGTCCGTATTTTCTTATTTAACCTAACCACAAAAGCACACAATAATGTAATGTAATCTTTAAGTTTAAGTCGGTAAATGTATCAAACTATTGAAAAGTAAGACACAAAACTTAATTAATATCAGCATCGGTACAAGATGCTGACAGCGAACAAAGGTATTCAAAAAATTAAACTGGTGACATCTATCATCACATTTGTGTCAAAAATCGTGAAATTAATTTAACGACTCAAGAATTATACGGCAATGGAAGGAATGAATTTTAATTCAGCGCCATCTAGTGACACATTTTTCTCAAATATTACGAAATTATTTCATAATTATTTAAATATCTCTTAAAGTACTAATCCGATTTTGATGCTCAACGAACTTAAAAATTGTACTAATATTACATTCTTATATTCCAAATTTTAATAAAATTGGAGTACCGGTTCGAGAGTTATCGCAGAACATACATAGAGACATATGTATATGAAATGCGTTTTCGCCCCAAATGTAAATGTAAGACTCACTCGCTCGGTCAATTACCGTGCATGTTAGGATCGTATTACTTTCATATGCATTTGGTAAAAAGTTATTTTGACATTACAACAGACCCTTCATTTTTTTCATATGTATAGATTGTTCATAAATAGTGTTCGTTTTTTTCGGACAGCTGAGAAACATCCACGAAGTCTGTCGTCACCTCCGCAAAGAGTCCAGCCGACATCGTACTCCAAGCCATGTACGGAATTTTTACACATTAATATTTTAAGTTGCAGGGAATAGAAATATTACAAGCATAAATATTAGATCTAACTCCCTTCATTGTTTTTTTTAATTGCGGTGCATGTTTGTGAGTGAAGCGGCTATTAGACTATTTAGTTCATTTCAATAGTTCCGCCTCTTCTGTGCCGTTACGACTCGTACGGAAAATAACAAGTCCCCGTAGAAAACAAGCGTAGAGAATTAGCATCTTGTCCTTTTATTTGCAAAGGAAAGGCTGTCTGCGGGGGGTAATCGCTTAAAACCAGGGCAACTGCCCAACCTCCTAAAATATGGATGCATGAATAAAGTATGAACAAACAGATAATGCTGCTAGCGTGCTAGGCATTAGGAGCATAATCTGTTTGTTTCCCGCTGTCTTTCGTCAAAACCTGCGACTTTAGATCAGACCTTGGTCCGAGCTGTCGCCTCAGACTTAGGTATAAAATAGCTTGGCTATTTGTTAAGAGCTTATGAGAACAAAAAACGTAACCCAGAAAATGGTAAGCCCTGAATAAGCTCCTTCCTAACTCTTAGGGACAACTAAATCTCGGTACAAATCAGCCTACTGCATTTTAATGTTTCAACTGGTTAAAATGCATAAATTTTGTTTCTGACTTCAGAATTTTCTATTTATACCCAATAATAAATAAGATGCCATTATCTTATTTATTATTGGGTATAAATAGAAAATTGAAAGTATACGTAAAAAAAATAATTTTAAAATTATTTGGAATAGGTCCAAAGTCCGTAAAACTCCAGAGAGCTTCGCGGCAAGAGCATCTCAAGTTAATGGAAACATATGCAGGTATGTGTATCATGTATGTCGCCTTTGGGTAAAAAAGTAAATTTTCCAAATAATACAATTTTATAGCTATATAATTACTAAAATTCGGAAACTCGTTTATACATTAATACATCTACGAAGAAAGGGAGGAGTGTTTTTTTTAATTTGTATGAGTTATTAATTGTAACATTGCACAATGGATTCTTAGGCTGGTGTAATCCTCCCGAAGGGTTTTCTCTGGTATGCGTATCTCACTGATATGGAGCTTATCAGATATGCGACCTTTATTAAAATTACTTAACTACATTTAATTTTATATAGATGTTTTTAAATGCTGCCTTTATTGCAAGACTTGCCTCCTATGTTACAAGGGCAATTTACAGAAATAAACGACTCAGATACAAACACCCAAATCCGAAGTAATTATTTGTAAGTCATACAAATATTTTCTCCGGTGGGAATTGAACCTATTATGACCTGCGACGCCGCAGCCAACATCTTAGAAACTGAGCCAACCGGTCATTAACCGAGCGAGCGAAGCGAGTGAGGTTTACAATTACGGTTGTGGCGAAAAAGCATTTTATGTATGTGATAACTCTCGAACCAGTGGTCCAATTTAATTGATATTTGGAATATATGTAGATAATATTAGTACAATTTTTAAGTTCGTTGGGCAAAACAATCGGTTCATTAGTTTAAAAGATATTGAAATAAATGGATAATAAAATGACCGCGAGGTAATCAAATGAAACTAACTTTAATAATAACTTTCTATGGGTGACGCTTAATGTTTATAATGAGTCCGTATTTTGTAATTTAACCTAACCACAAAAGCACACAATCATGTAATGTAATCTTGAAGTCAAATACGGTAAATGTATCCGTCTATTGAAAACACAAAAGTTAAACAATTACTATCAGCATCGGTGCAAAATGCTGACAGCGAACAAAGATATTCAAAAAAAATAAACCAGCGACATCTATCATCACATTTGTGTCAAAAGTCGTGAAATTAATTTAACGACCCAAGAACTATACGGCACTTGAAGGAATTAAATTTAATTCAGCGTCATGTAGTCACATATTTTTCTCAAATATTACGAAATTATTTCATAATTATTTTAATATTACTCTTAACCTACTGAACCGATTTTGATGCTCAACAATCTTAAAAATTGTACTAATATTACCTGCATACATTCCAAGTTTCATTAAAATTGGAGTACCAGTTCAAGCGTTATCGCGTTTTCGCCCCAAATGTATTTGTAAAACTCACTCGCTGTGCTCGCCCGGTCAATTATGTCACATGTTAGTATCATATTACTTTCAAAGCATTTATTAAAAAGTTGCTATTTTGACAATGCAAATAGAGCCTTGCATTTTTTTAAGACATGTGGATTGTTCATGAATAATATTCGTTTTGTTCGGGCAGCTGAGATACGTCCACGAAGTCCGTCGCCGCCTCCGCAAAGAGACCAGCCGACATCGTACTCCAGGCCAGGTACGCATAGATACTTTTTTCATTCAACATATTAGATTATTTTTGTTCATTTCAATAGCTGCGCCTCTTCTGTCAGGAAAATAACAAGTCCTCGTTGAAAATAAGCGTAGAGAGTTTGCATCTTTTCCATTTATTTGCAAAGGATGCACCTGGGGTCTGCAACACCACGGGTATTTGCGGGGGGTTATCGCTTAAAACCTGGGCAACCGCCCAATCTCCTAAAATATGGATGTAAGTACTGGGCTAGTGTACTTGTGAGTAAAAGCGCAGTAGTGTTGGCTTAAAGGTCAAGGCTTTGGGTAATACTCCATTGGATAACAACGAGGCCTCAATACTACGATGTGTCGGGATTGAACATTTACTGCATTTTGCCCAGAGGACGAGTTTGTCGCCCTGAAAGAAGCCCGCAAGCATTCACTGCCGCCGCATTTTGGGCGCTGCTGCCTCCACAGGCTCATTCCGAACCGCCGTGGTCAATAGCCATTATAGCTTATACAGCTCTTTTTTTTAATCATAGCTTGTACAGCTCCTGTTGCTGGACCGGTGAAGTATCAAACGTCTCGTTTAGAAAGGAAGGTACTTGAAGTACACCACGTAAGGTTTGGATCGCAAGGTGCTGTTTGTTTCCCGCTGTCTTTCGTCAAAACCTGCGACTTTAGATCGGACCTGGGTTCGAGCTGTCGCTTCAGACTTAGGTATAAAATAGCTTGGCTATTTGATAAGGGCTTATGAGAACAAAGAACGCAACCCAGAAAATGGTAAACCCTGAATAAGCTGCTTCCGAATTCTTAAGGAAAACTAAAACTGTGTACAAATCAGCCTACTGCATTTAAATGTTTCGACTGGTGAAAATGCATAAATTTTGCTTCTGATTTTAATCGCATCTTATTTATTGTTGGGTATAAATAGAAAATTGAATATATACGTACAGACAATAATTTTAATATTATTTGGAATAGGTCCAAAGTCCGAAAAACTCAAGAGAGCTTCGCGGCAGGAGCCTCTTAAGTTAATAGAAACATCTGCAGGTATGTGTATCATGAATATCGCCTTTGGGTAAACAAGTAAAATTTCCAAATAATACAATTTTAAAACTATATAATTGACTCGATTATAATCGATTATGATGACAGACTATAGCAGCAGTTGATACCGATAACAATTCGTAGTGTTCTTCCGAACAGGCACAGCTGGCGATTCGCGTACGTCATCTTTGGAGTCGCCGTCGTGGACCCGGAGTCAAACTGCAGGTATATATATATTTTAAAGTAGTCTATAAACCGCCTTTAAAACAAGTTCTCTATTCGACCCGTATACATGTGTACCTCGGAGGTAAAGAATAGTAAGTCCACTTTTGTACAAAACTATGTTTTTAAACCATTATAATCGCAAAAACCAGTGTTATTTGGTGGCCTAAAGCATTAAGTTCCATATCAAATACTTTTGAAATTAGCCTCTTGTGTACGAAATTATCTCCTAAAGTATTGTCGCGGTATAAGAACCCAAGATGTCATAAGTACATATACACAGAGAGAAGTATCGATATCATTTTAAATGTTCTAAAAAGTATACAGTCTTATAAGCCTTTATTTATTATCGATTAGGTGACTTCCGCTACGAAATAAACAGCATCAAGTCTGAGATTAAACTTCTATTTTTTCACTGTGATATTATGTTATGGCATATACATTATTGCTTTAACAATAGCAAAATGTAATTTAAACAAATCAACATTTTATTTTACCCAACTTCGCGTTCAAAGTTTGAAGCCGCACATTTTTGCACGTCGTGCATTTTTTTGTTTTTGGCATTTAATACTATATACCTCTGAGGCACAGATATGTATGTATGTTTGGTTATTGTGTCCGCAATTCAATCAAAAACTACTGATCCGTTCCATTATCGCTGCGGTCGTATTCGTGAATTTAAATTTATATATAAAATTACTTTTGTACGCTGTTAGAGGTGAAACAGAATTGTACTTTTATTTTATTTTTTTGATTTTATTCATCTTTTTGCACCTACCACAAATTGTCTCTACAATACCGGTTGAGAAGGAGAGATTATTTTAAGGCATTAAGTTCGACCTTTGTTACCTGTATTTAATATGCCACAATAAGGAACAAAGTAAAAACACTAAAAAATGGAACAATAAGCATCAGCATTGAAGATCAATGTTAACTTGAGTTATTTTTATTTGCCAAGAAGTTCACGTCTCTAGTGACTTCAAAACTGTTTCGTGGCCCGATCTGCCCAGTTGACTTCTAACGTACTGTCTTTAAAAGAAATTATATTGTGTGTTGTTTATTTATCAGGGTCATATAATTTTTGAACATAAGTTCCAACGTTTGACAGCAAATAGAAATTATTATTGTTATCTCAAACAGATTCAGTCGGGAGCAAAGGAACGTCACAATGGAGTATATCCGAAAATCGTACTACGAGATACATGATGCAATATGATACAGGTAAATCATTTTATATTTTATAAGTGTTCCCGTGCGTTAAACAGGTCCAGTGAGAATTGAAAAACTTGTTTCTCTCGATCGCTGGGTCACTCCTCCATACTTGTTAATATTTTAAAGCTATGACGTCTATGGTAAGAATGGCAAGGGTTAACAAAATATCCAGGAAAATTAAGTTATCAGGGAACTGGTGCATCATTCTATGTTATAGTAAACTTTTATATGATAGACGTTGAAAATTTTCAGACTAAAAACCGCTAATATGTAATCATGCTTGAACTCTAATTTCTTGTATCACAAAATGGCAAGAGTTAAGGGTTCTCTTCATGTTAAACAGTTTCCGCTTCCCACCAAAACACATTTTCACACAATTAATCAGCAGACACAAGTAACTGCACTTCTCGGTCATAACGTGCAACAACAACATCAGCCTATGGCTGTCCACTGCTGGACGGGAGCCAAAGCGCGCCAACTACCCCGGTCCGGGGCAGTCCGCTACCTTTCTTAAGGCGTCAGTCCATTATTCTGCAGGGCGTCCTACAATACGTTTGCCTAAAAGCGGCCTCATTCTAATACGTGTCGGCTCCATCGGCCATCGGTACACCTGTATATGGCCAGTCCACCTCCTCTTCAACGTGCTAATTCTGCGCGCAGTGTTAGTGACTTTGGTTCTCATTACTTACGAATGCTTTTGTTCTATGGCGGTTTTATCGACGAACGGAGCGATAAACTTGAGTCACTATATTATAATGCTACCAAGCCGTTATCGTTGGATAGCAGAAAAGCTCGATAAGTATTCTCATACCCGCATAATTAGGAGCTAAGAAGGATTTGTTAGTCTTGCACTGCGCAACGGCAATCTTCGACTTAGCTTTCTCATGAGGTTCTTATCTCAAACAAATTCGCCGCCCATGGAAAATATTCTGATGTTAAGTGATCCCGTCGCCCATGGACATACACAACATCCGAAGAGTTGCGTGTGCGTTGCAAACCTTGGAAATTGGATAAAACAGGTTAAAGGGTACGATGACTTAGGATTATATTAAGAATTTGATGGGAAAAGAAGAGGGTAGGAATGGCCATCCGGCAACCCTATAACCCGGGTGGTGGTACCTCCCCGGAGGAGCGCGGCCGTAAAAGTGCAGCAAAAGCTGTATGAAGATGTTATGCCCTACCTTCACACCCACACAAAAAAACCTTCGTTGTTAGGATGCTTCTATAATGCATTGCTCATCAACAAACTGATACAATGTTTGGCCTCGAAACCTCTTTGTATTTATTATTTTTTTTTTATGGAAAGGATGACGAACGAGCGGACAGTTCACCTGATGTTAAGCATTTCTGTCGCCTAGGATACACGATATCCGGAGAGTCACGTGCGTTGTCAGCTTGGGAAATGGGATAGAACAGGTTTATTGGGTAGGATGGGACGGGAACATATATGAACGTCTTGGAAGGGAAACGAGTGGCAAGAAGAGGGTAGGAATAGCCATCCGGCAACCCTATAAGAGCCATGCATACTTTATTTTATTATTTCAGTTTAAATACAAAATTAAAAAGACACATGTAATGAAACCGTATTATACCGCTGCGGAATATTTTGATGATGCAAATGTGTGGATTTAATACTATTGATTCTCACGTGGGCTAAAACAAAACGCTAGCTTACTGGCGGACTTGAATATTAATTTTATGTAAACTTTCACCTACCATAAGAATGCGTCTATATCAATAAACATATTTTGAATTTGAAAAACAATTGAATTATGCCGCCTATGTGTGGGGTGGTCGTATCGAATTAATTTGTTTGCTATTGGATAAAGAAAATTTTGTCCGCGAATTACGTTCTCATGACAGTCGTTTGTCAAGGCCACAGTGTACACTTGTGAAATACACGAGTTTCGTGCGGAATTTCTTCTCCTCTTTCGGCTTCTTTATGTTTTTTTTTATGCAAGGCATGATATTGCAGTTTATGTCTGTAGACTCAAGTTGCAATGCTGCATAAATGGTATCCTTTTGTTCCTGTACGCCTGACAATGTGTTTGTAAAGTTTTATGGTAATCGATTTAACAGTTAAACTTAACTGTAACATTTATGAGATACACTTTCATATCAAATCGTATCAAATAAATAAACAACAAACACTCGCTTTGGTATTCATAATGTTTGTAAGGATTATAACGATATTGACAATTTAAAGTGGAGTAGTGGATTCGTGCCTTAACTTATATCACCTTGTTTGAATTGAAAAAGCAATAGACTTAGCACTCTAAATTATTATATTTAAGAGTTCTCTGTGGATAGGAACCGTAAAATTTAATTTTGCTATCAATTGCACAGTTTAGTTCTTATATTTTAGTATCAATTGCATTTGTTAAATATATTTTATTACATTTCTATTAATAGTTTTTGAAAGTGCACATAAGTTCCATATTACTAAGTATTACAAGTATACATAAGTTCCATATTATCAATTTAATGATTTTATAAAGTTTTTTTTTATGTTAAGTACTAAACAACTAAGCAAAAAGTATATCCTCAACGGTGACTAATTCCCCTTCAACAGATAAAAGAGAAGAATGTCCAACACTTAACTCTAGTGCGATAATCAGTGAGTATTTGTCGCATACGTCATTGATTAATATTCTAGGTCTAACCAGCTCGAGCCAATGGGTTCTCGTATTGTGCACGTTTTATAATTTTAATTATATTTATTTTATAAAAGACGACAAAATCACGTTTCACAATTAACACGTATTACTTACTGTACCTCAGAGCTATGGAATAGTAAGCCCACTTTTGCCTAAAACTATTTTTTTTATACCATTCCAATCAAAAAAAACAGTTCTATTTGGTGGCTGAATGCATCAAATCCTATGTCAAATACTTTTGAAATTAGCCTCTTGTGTACGAAATTATCTCCTCAAGTATTGTCGCGTCCATAGTCCATATACGCAGAGAGAAGTATCGATATCATTTTAAATGTTCTAAAAAGGTATATAGCATTATAAGCTTTTATTTATTATCGATTAGGTGACTTCCGCTACGAAATAAACAGCCTCAAGTCTGTAAAATTATTCTTCTATTTATTTTACTATAATACTATATATGGCATATAAATGCATATAAATTATTATTATAACATAGCAAAAAGTAATTTAAACAAATAAGTATTTTATTGGATATTTAATCTAATTTCGTGTTCAAAGTTTGAAGCCGCACATTTTGGCTCGTCCTGCAATGTTTTTGTTTTGGCACTTGGTATTATATACCTCTGAGGTACAACTATGCATGATTTCATTATAATAGTTATACCTAAAATACCTCATTTAAGAAAATCACTTACAATTTACATATAAGAGGTGGATCACGTTTAAGCCAATACTAATGGCGCGTTCCCACGATGCGTTATATCGGGAGCCGAGCCGATTTGCACAAGCCACGGACGAGCCCGATACGGCACGACGCGTGTTTTTCTCCGGTAGTAAATACCTTTCCATCAACCGTATGTGTGGAATATCATAGATATTGTCAAAGTTTTATATAATATGTAAACACTTATCAATTTTAAGAACGTTTAAGTATCAGATTTTTAAACCTTTGAAAAAATGCAAGTTACGTTAAAACAACCTTAGCGTTTAAAAATATCACTTTATGTTTTATCTAACGTCTATTACCAATGGAATCACGTGACCCGTCGCGCGTGCCTGTGAAGTTACCGACTCCGCGCGGATCGAACGCTCGCATCCGGGCGCTGCCGCGCTTGCCCGGGCCATGCGCGGTGAGAACACAGCGGGAAAATTTCTGCCCTAAAATCTATTTCTCTCAAGACATAGATTGCAAAAACTTGATTATTTTTGCCAGTTGGCCTCATCTTTTCTTCTCAACTGATTGTCGCACTTGCTTCAATGAAATGGCATAACATTCTTCGGTCATTCGAAATTCCTTCACGACCCTAGAAAACTATGTGCGGCTCTGGTATTGAAAGAATGAAGACGCTTATGGTGTCATTTTTTTTAAACGCTGCCCATATTATAAGCTCGAGGCTTGTGTTACTAGGGTATTTTACAAACATAAATTACACAGGCACAAACACCCAGATCTGAAACAACTATTTGTAGGTCATACAAATATTTGCCTCGGGTGGGAATCGAACCCACGACCTGTGACGACGCAGCTAACGGCTTAGCCACTGCGCCAACCGTTAAGTTAAGAATTAATTTTATTGTATTATAAAGAATTTTACGATTCTCTTTAATATTTTGCATCGGTTTCGTTAATGCGCTACATTTACATAATAAAAACAACAAAATATAAGGGCAAGCGGGCACTACACTGTTTCGCCGCGTGGCAAACAGTGACATTGACGTAAAGCGACAAAACCATCTATTATATGTCATATAAACATTATCGCCTCACATTGGAGGTTTCGTCGAATTACGTAACGTAATTACGCGTAGAAAAGCTCACAAAAAATCCAAGCCAGAAAAAATAGATATCTTTCTGACTTTCTCAAACAAAAACCCTTTCGGGTATAATTTATGTAATAAATCTAATTTTATTCATATTTTTTTATTCATAGGCACTTCAAAATGTTTTCAGGTAAAATGATGTATGGGAACTTGCCCTGGTTTTTTGAGGTATTTCTACGTGTATAAGTGATACACGTACAAAACAAAACTTTTGCACACTCAATTTTACAAAATTTCTTGTGATCTTATTTTACTATTTTAATCAACTAATAAATTCCGTTATATATGAATACCAGTATGACTATAGTACAAAAGTTACTATAAACGTAGTTTTTTTTTATATGAAGCATTCGAAGTTTGTTACGGTAATTAAAACAAATAATAAAAGTTTATCCTAAAAAGTTTGTCGATATCTTACAAGAATTTCATGAAATAAATACATTTACCACTAATAGAATCGAGAAATTTGCTAAAATGTAATTTTGTTCTGAATACATTCTATCGAATCTTCTCTCCAGTTTTAAATTATGGGAAACAGTTTGACAAAATATGACCAACAACAATAACATCTCTAAATTCCATATAATTGGAACCCATAACATCGTAAAGTGTCGCACTGTAATATTAAGCCATAAATAGA
>DWHK01000798.1:0-12640 GCA_018247855.1 Graphium androcles
TACAAAATACCCCACCCCCTCCCCCCCATTCAGAAACATTTCCATTCATGACAATTTAAGCAAATTTCTGAAAAAAATCGTGTACGAAAACATTTATATAATACTATAAAACAAAGCATATCCGATGAACAGCATGGCTTTGTACCAGGCCAATCGACGATTACCAACCTTTTCACCTTTTTAAGTGATGAAGTGACACCGGTACAGGGATATCTATTAAGATGGGTAAAATTATAGTTAATCACACAGAAGACAGGCTGCTACAGTAGGAGGGAAAATATCCAACTACGTAGAGATTCCACCATGCGTGCTGTAGTGTTCAATACTGGAACCATTGCTCTATTTAGCTTATCCCTAAGACATCGGTTTCTGTTTTCAATATGCAAAATTCTTGATGTATGCCAATGATACTAAAATATATTACCCAATGAAATCTTTAAGTGATTGATCAAATTTCAAGAAAATTTACATATTATTTTGAGAATCGTATCATTTAAATAGGTACGTTATGCTTTTCATGTAGGTAAAACAATATGGTATATTTTTTTCAGTATTTGAGGGTTACCACTTAATGGCACTGAATAGCGAATATAAGCAGATGAGGGGCAAATCAAAATTACTCATGAATATGACCAACCCTGATGTCGAAACCGAGGTTGTTGTAGTGACTTCATCACCAGAACCAAGTCAGCCCGTAAGTAGTGACCAAACTCTCCCAGATAGTCGGAAACATTGCGAAACTTGTACGTGTCATGAAGAACCAATTAGTCCTACAAATTCTGCAGCAAGCGTTACTGGTCGTAACATTTCCGACGAAAAAACTTCAGATCTCAACCAAACTTTGCCCTCAGAAGAATTTTCCGAATCAGAGAAGGAACCTAACATTAAAGATATGGAGATCATATTCAATCAAGATTTGTTAGAGCCACAGGGAAGTCCTGTTTTAGAAGAGTCACATAGTGTAATTGAGACATTGGTCTGTGGAGCAAACGGCCAGAGGGCTACCAGGCCACGGACACTACAGCTGCCTCCTTATCCCGAAGAGAAAATAGATATTGTGGACATACCGACAATTTATGATGAAGATCAATTGCATGTTGGTGGTAGTCCGGTAGTTGAGAATCAGAACAGTCCAGGATTATCGCATGAGCGTTTCGTATAGTAATCTTAGTAGTTAAAGCTAAGTTTAAACATATAAGTGATTCATAATAGGCAAAATATTTCAATTTTACCATTTAAATCATGGGTTGCCAACGTTGTAATTAATATCTATCACTCTGTACACTAATGTTAATTTCAAAAGTTAAAAAACAATTTTGAAGTTCTTTTTCTACCAAAATAAAGATTTAAGATTTGCAAGTTTAGTTACCATAGCGCGGCATAAATTCTCCGCTGTATCGGTGACATATACATATATTAGATTCATAGATTCGTGGTAGGGTCGTCTTAATAAGTTGCTTATGAGATTGTCCTCTGTAAATATATGGCAGTTCTGACTATGAAGGTAGTTGGTAATCTTAAATAGCAGAACTGTATTGTTACTTCTCTACCATCTATCATGTTTAGTAGAAACGAAAACTTATTTTTAACCCATATTTATAAGCACTGTCATGGTTATTAAAAATTTAAAACGTTTTATGTTTTGTGGCATTTAAAAATATGATTTTATTTTGTGATTTTTGCGTGTGTAAACATTATATTACATGTGTAGTCTTAGATTTGTGTTTAATAAAAAAACGGACAAACATAGAGCTTTCTCGAAAAATTTTTTTGTAGTTGAATTGTGTTTGTGATGTGTGCACATATGAGCATTAGACTTTCCCTTATTTGCACCATTGATTAAGTATCTAAATCATAATAAAAAAAATATTTTTCATAATATTCATAATTAAAAACATTTACAGACTTCCCCAGACATGTAGAAGAAAATATAGAACGTTAACTAGAATATATACATGTAAAGGTCCGCAATGGTAAAATTTGTGATTTTTATCAACTTATTTAAAATTGTCTGTGTTAAGACGAAGTTCATATATATTAGACAAAAGATCTTAAATTCAAACAATATAATAAAATCCACATAAGACGTCATTACCTGTACATCTGAAAGATCCAAGAAGTTTAGGTAACATATCAAAATAACTATAAATGATAGTGTATTACTCGATTGTTGTAGCTAATAGTTTTAAGGTGTAATTCTCGGAATACGCAATCAAGGTTAAAGTCTTCCGCAGACCCAATTCAATTCAATCATTGTATTAAAAATAATATTTGTAATTGTCTATTGTTTTCACCTGTTTACATTTAATTATGTAAGTACAAATGACACCTTAAACGTATTTAAAACTATAAATATAAAAAATACACATGATTTATGGGCTATGTCAGCACAATTAAATACAATACTAATGCTATATATTGCACCATATTTAGTATTTAGTTTTAGCTCATTTAGGTTAATTCTCTCACTTTGTAAATATTTCGTTTATAAATATATAGATTACGGAATATTTCTAGATCTTATGAAATTTAGTCAGATCAATCTAAATTTTTATCTCATTTAAATCAACTCTTGGTTCATTTTAATATTTATCACAGTGAAGAATATGGATTATATATATATATTGCTTGGGAAAAATCGCAAAATGAAATCGGTGTAGTTTGCAATCTGTCGAGCCTTTGACTAGATAGACCAAGAAACCCTTATTCCCAAGTTAAACTATTACTGCGTTCATGGTGTTGACTTAATTCTCCTTACCTGTTAATTCCGTTATAGGATTCAGAAAGCTATAAAATTGCTTATTTTTCGGGATCTTTCATGACAATGGGTGTTCTGCAAGGATCAATACTGGTCCATTTTTATTTTTACTAATATTAATGATCTCCCTTTTTATGAGAGAGAGTTGTGTAATGATGTACGATTTGCAGATAATACTTCGTTTATTTATTACAAATCTAATAAATTTGGCGATAGTCAATATAGCACTTTCACATATACTCCATTGATTTACTGTTAATAATTTATTATTAAATGCCAGAAAAAGTAAATGTATTCAATTCCGTCTTCCCAATGTACAAATATAGACTTTAGTTTGCTTTTAAATAATTTACCTTTAATTACTACTAATTTTACTATATTTTTGGGAATAAAAATAGACTCAAATGATATTATTTTAGAAGAACGTTTGTTGAGGTTTTGTCGCCCTTTTCAACAGAATCTGCCTTTCCGAGCTAGTGCTAAAATTACGAACTTAGATATTAAGTCTATGTAAAATCTGTCTTTTCATAAGAATGCACAATACGAATTACATATATCGAGTTTTGAAATTTGGAAACGTGGAAACTGTTACTCAAAGTCATGGGTCTGCCGCGAGATTCAAATCAATGACCTGCGGTTTGTAAAGCAAGAACCTATATCACTAGAGCACGGAGGCTGTTCATTGAGATTTGAACATTGAAAGATGGTAAATGAATCGCGTACTGTTGTGTGGGATTTAAAAAACCACTTGTTAAAAAAAAAGATTTATTTGCTAAAACAAACTTTGAGTTAGAATTAAATTAAAATAGTGAACTTGAAAAGATTACAAAATAACGTCGCGGTTGGACGTCAGACGCGGACTGATCAAGTATAAGCCTCGGACACAATACTAGACTATGAGATTGCTGACTATGCATAAAAATATAATGTAATGATTATGAATGCATTAATAATTTAATATAGTGGTTATTGCATATAACAGTACGATATGTTTGAATCATGTTTTTTTATTGTTGCTATTAAAACTGGCCTCCTTGTCCAATATATAAAAATATAGTTTTGTTAATGTTAACATCGATTTTTCCTATTACATTTTTTTCGAAATTTAGATTTTTCAGGATTGTGCTCCATTTTCCTCATCCTCTTTCGTTTCTTTATATTCCGAGCATCTCTCTCAGAGACAGTGCCCTTTTTTGACTGTAAAGTACATTCAAATTATATTTGTAGCATGCCAAATTTAATAATATTCAGCTGAGTATTTAAGACACGCAAGCGTAAAAAACAAAAGAAAAAAACTTTCTCGCAGTTAAAATAATAGTTAGGATTTTTAAGACAAAAATTTAAATATTGTTTGAAAGGAAAAATATCAATGACGCATAAAAAAAACCCTTAGGCTTTCAAATGTTTCCGTAGGATACGTGGAAGAAGGGGCGTTGTATAGAAATCATCTAGCTTTATCTTATTTATTTGATTAAAAAGAAGAATGTGCTTTATGTCAATGCATTACGTTACAAATTCGCTGAAATTCTATTGCTTGGTACATGAACATTGCTTGTAATCTAACACGTATTAGATATGACAATATACGCAATTTTCAGTCTGTTAATAATTAATGAGTTTGACTTTTTTTGTTATCTACAAATTGTTTGTTCTAATTATTGTTAGTATAAGTAAATACACAGGCCGTTATGTTATTATTTTTTAATCACAATTTTGTAAACAAACGTTAAAAAATTTGTCATTAATTGTGTTTTCTTACTCGTATCAATCTGACGTCATGTAGATTGGAAGAATATTAATTTTATGAAATTTTAAATATTTATATTATGTAGAATCTTTTTTTTACTCAACAAAAAAGTTGGCAAAAAACAGACAGTACAATTGACGTTAACCATAAGAATCATCCAACATTCGAAGAGTTAACAAAGCATCGAACTTGGGGGGGTACATGTAAAGAAGGGAATAGGAATATTTTTTTAGGAAAGAAATAGAAAAAGAAGTAGTGAATGGAATAGTGATGACTTTTTACCCTGGATTTGTGTGAGGCCATGGTACCTCAACTGTGAAGTAGGCGACAATATTCTTTTTTTTATGTATAGGTAAATGATGGCAAGCGAGCAGAGGATGCAGTTGGTCTTATCTAATTTTTTCACCCATATACAACAAGCTACAACATCCGAAGAGTTGCATGTGCGTGGCCATCTTGGAATATTGGACAGAATAGGTTTTTGGGTAGGGAGGTTCGGAACTTATTTAGGATTCGGAAGGGAAAAGAGTGAGAGTAGTAGACGGTAAGATTGGTCATCCGGCGACCTTTGAAGGCAAAAAAACTGATTTTTATTTTATTTTCCAAAACAGCTTAATTTGAAATATTGTTACCGACGATTCCACAACAGTTTATTTATGCGATTGAAAAACACTAGCCGCTAGCACTGTTTTATTTCACGTCTGAGGTTTTTGTAGAATTCGAATCTTAATTTTTTTTACAACCGACGTTGCGGATATTTTTACTACACTTGTGTGGTCAAGTTGTTTGATATCCTGAAGCCCTAAAAAATTCTTCCCCGTCGAAAATACACAAATAATCCAACTTCCAGGTATTTATGGTATTAAGACTAAATGTGAGGGAGGGACCTTTATTTTTATGCTAATTTTGGTTTGAAATATGTTCTAGCCACTAGTGGCGACTAAATTTAATTCTTGTAGATCCGGTATGCTTTAATTTTATTAACATATTTTTAATTTTATTTTTTTAAATGGATAGTTTTTCAAATTTAATAACTCCTACAATTACTGTTACTCTTTGTTCGACAGATTTTTTTTTAATTAAAATTGTGATTTATGTAGAGATGACATAGCATAATTAATGTTGCATTTCAATTTGCATGCTGTGGAACTCAACTAAATAGATTAAAAGCACAATCATTAAAAATTGGCATCTATGTGAACCCTATTTTTTGCAATTAAAATATTTGAATTTGAATTCGAATTTGAATCAATCTGCAAGATTGCAAAGCTCGGCTTTTATGTATGGGAGATGTATCGATAATCCACGGCTTGGTTAAGTAGAGACATACCCGAGTTTACCAAAACAGGACCCTCGTCAACTTTGACACTACCATCGGAACTTGCGAGTAATCCCTCTACGTATATACGATACGCGACCGGTATCGATGTAACTTTGTTAGTAAACTATAATTCAATAAAGTTTTCTTTCACATGTTGTTGTTATGGAATTTGTGAAATAAATATGAGTGTTCTTCCGTACTATAGGTATACATATTTTGGTCGAATGAAACAAACGGTCTTAAAATTCATATGAAAGAAAAATCCGAAAGCCGTAAATCGTTTTATTTTCAAGCACGTCTATGATAGCCAGCCATTCAAAGTGATCATGACTATTTTTAAATAAATTAATTTTTTTTTTTTAATTTTATTTATACATAAAAATTGGGATCCGAAAAAAGATAATTTAATTGAGAAAATAATCGTATAGGATGTCTGCAAAAACTATACTGAATGAATATTAAATAAAATTAATTTGATTAATAACAGTCATGATCGCTTTTCGATTGACTAGCTATCATAGGCGTGTTTATAAATCAACAAAATTAAAAAGAAATGGTCGACCTCCCACTGTCGATCAGACCATAGTAGTTTATTACTCTAGGAATTTTTTGATAAATTGAAACCTTTCTGCAGAGAGTAGAGTTATTGTACCGCACATGCAAAACCCACGTGGTTATGTCTAACTGTACATCCGTTAGCCAAAATCTATTTTAAAGCATAGAATAATAAACAAGATAACTCATATACTTTCAAGGTAAATAACAAACTTCTTTACATAAAATTACTCTAAATTTAGGCCAACCATCATCTTTGCACCACTTCTTGACAGCAATTTCTTTTAAATACGTTTATCGACAATAATAGCAGCATACATTTTCTATTTACCTAAAAAAACCTTAAAAACTTAAGTACATAGAATTTATAGTCATCATTCTTCGTATATGCAAACCTTTTCAATTTGCGCCTGGTCCAAATTTCGGCTTCATCGAGGCATAAATCTTTTAAATAAATAAAAAAGTAATATTTACAATAACAAGAAAACATCAATAAAAATATGCTTTATGTAGTCTATATAGAGACTTTATAGAGGACATAAAAGACCCTTGCAAGCAAAACCAATGAAAGTAAAACAATTTTAAGTCCCTCTGAAAATTCACTACGCTCCGCCAATTTTATATTTCACCTCGATATTATGTAAATTCCTCGCAATCAGGGCCATCCGGAGCAATCCGGGGGAGCCCTTTTAAGATTGAGTGGTGCTTATTATGGTTGCGGCATTTGAAAAAACATTACATTTGAGAAAAATGTTAAAATTATTTTTAAATAAAAGTCTCTCAAGTGCTTGATATACAAATTCAAGACAAATTTAAAATCGTATCAATATTGATTTCTTTTATTTACGGGATTACTAAACTTTATTAAATAAAACTATCCCACGGGCTGAATCTGTCCTGTGACCATGAACGCTGTCAAGGGTTCGAAACGTTGGGAAATTTAAAAAAAATACAACCGCGATAAAATCGGTAAAATAGTTTTATTTTATTAAAATTATTTATACAAGGCCTCGTAAGTCGATTGTGATAATGAAATACTTTATTGCATGCATACGTTATATTTTTAACCAACTTTAATAAAAGGAGGAGGTTTTCAATTCGACTGTATTTTTTATGTGTTACCTTAGAAATTATTTGTGGATGAACCTATAATGATGATTCTTTTTTTAAGTCAGAACTGACCCTTGTTATGTGATCCCATTTAAATTTGATCAAGATTTAAGCAGTAGTTTTAAGTTATTAAACAAATAGTCGAAGAAATACATCACAAAAGTCCACTTTTGAGACGGTTGAAGTAGGTTTTTTTAAATTTTCTGTGAAAATAATTCTTGTTGAATCAATCAAACATCAAGTTAACATAATTATTGATATAAATATGTTATATTTTTAAGATAACGGACAGTGGTAAAAAATATATAATTACTTTAATTGCATAAACGACTCCTTAAGGTCTCATTCGTCATTTACGGAAATAATTAAAAAACGCGTGCTAATTACCAGGATAACATTCGAACGGCATGCTTTAAAAGTTGTAAAGGTTAAAAAAGGCAAATTTTTACTCAATGTAAAAGTGCTACAGAAATTATGCTTGGGAAGCGGAGATTAAGATTAAAGGAGACTAAGATCTAATCCTAAAAAAATATTAGAAAAAGAAAATATAAGGTTTACACAGAGATGTTTGTTTGCGAATAGGAATTTATTATATACGCATTGTCCTCGAGCTTTCGGCGGCCAAGTGACGTCACCGACCTTCTTCAAAGGAAGAACGGAGACGCCCCCGAAAAGGTTAAGTTTTACATAATACTTGCTTCAGTGATCCGTGCGACTCGTCGTTTTGACGTTCACTTTTTATATCATTATTACGACTTACGAACGGACTCGATAAGTTTTATGACCAGATTAAACAAACAAAAGCGCTAAATAGTATTTATGGATGAACAATTTGGGTACTAGTATTATTAAAGCGCTAAATAGTATTTATGGATCAACAATATTGGGTACTATTATTATTAAAGCGCTAAATTGTATTTATGAATCAACAATATTGGGTACTAGTATTATTAAAGTGCTACTACAGCGCGAGTAACGAACAGCTATTAAATTTTAGACCAGAGCGAGCGAAGAGAGTGGTTTTACAATTACAGTTAAGGCGAAAGCACTTTTTATGTATACATGTATATATGTTCCGCGATAACTCGAACCAATGATCCAATTTAAGTGAAATTTATAATATATGTAGGTATTATTAATATAATTTTTAAGTTTGTTGGGCATCAAAATCGGTTCAGTAGTTAAGAGATATCGAAATAAGTGTAAAATAAAATAACCGCCATGTCGAAGTTCGCGGCGAACTACTAGTAATTATAAGACTATAAAACGCGCCACAGTGTTAATTTACAGCCACATACAATTATAGTCCAAAAATAGTATTGCCTATCGATCTGTCTAAAGGTCATATCAGACTACGCCTGAGGGTAGCGCACGGTTCCAATCCGAGCTTTGTATCGGCCGACGTTATTACACGAAACACGCTCCACTGGCCCGGAAACTCGTCTCCTTGATCGAAACAATATGGGGCAATATCATTTAATACATACCGTAGCGATACGGTCCAAATAACAGCAGGAGCTTCGCGGAATTTCGGGAATTTCGTAATATATTTGTTATGATAGTTCCCTTGTAACGTTAAATAAGCTAGTAATATAGAAAATATATTAAGATTATATAAATTTAAGAGTTCAAGCCGATAGTAGGGTTTTTGGCTATCAATTCGGAATATGAAACGAAACTTCTCCCTCATATTTCTTATCTATCATGTATCGCTATTATTTTGACTATTTTTGTTCGATTTGGGCCTTTAAAGCGAAATTGACACAGCCTATTTTTTAAAAAGTCCCATAAAATCCTGAACTAGAGTACCATAGTTTAATTTTAAACACCAGCTTGATTGTAATGAAAAGATTGAAATTTATGCAAAATTATAAGAATTCTTCGGATTATACAACAAAATGGGGTATTAACTATATTGTAAACTAGCTATTACCTGCGGTTTCACTCGCATAATATTACTTTACTACTTTACTTTGGGTTTTAATTTTTTGTACGGAACCCAACTTTTTTTGCAAAAGTAAAAAAGCCTGTTTTACTCTGTTAGCGAAAGTTCCGTCAAAATCGGTCCAGCCGTTCCAGAGAGTAGCCGGAACAAACAGACAGACAGACAAAAATTGTAAAAAATGTTATTTTGGTATATGTACCGTAAATACATTTATGTGCATGTAGAAAAAGCGGTTATTTTATTATTACAAGTATATTTATCTAAAAAACAAGGAAAGTTTTATATGTGTTCCATGTGAATGTTACTCGATATCCTTGACTATAAAAATGCACGTCAGTCAATTGACACACTGTTATTTTGATTTTCGATTGAAAATTAACTGAATTTTTATTTATATTATGTATATATAAAAATTATTAAGTCCAAATATTATTATTATTATAGATTAATACTTCTAATTAACTCTAAACAAACTAACGCTCAGGCCATTCAAATTTGTGTGCGTGTATTCAGGTGCGTTCGCGGATATATCTGCATCCATATCAAGTCAAGTCGCTGAAGGTGATTAAATACTTTTCACCATCTGACAAGTGTAATAACCATCTGTTAAGTCTTGACCATCTTTTATATCCTAGATGTGTGTTAAAACTGGATTGTAAATGATATTTTGCATCTGGCTGGTATGTAAATTGTGTTCTTGAGTGCAATCGCGTTTGTATATAATGCACATGTGCTCGTATTGTCCATCTATGACAAAAAGTAAACAAAGAACAGCTATTACGGTAGAAGCTGACTAATTCTCATTATAACTAATAACATTGTGTATCCGTATCAAAGGTTTTTGCTCCAGTTTGGGGTTCTGTACCCAAAGGGTAAAATGGATGGGGACCCTATTACTAAAACTCTGCTGTCTATCCGTTTGTCACCAGGCTGTATCTCATGAACTGTGATAGTTAGTGTAAAGTTTCATAGTTGATGTATTTATATTGCCGCTATAACAACAAATACTAAATAGCAAATAGTTTTAAAAATCTAAATACAAACTTCAATGATAAATCAAACTAAAAAGTAAAACTAAAAAGTATTTGATAATTTGCCTTCAATCTTCAATCGCAATAAAACTTGTTATGTATTCAGTCACAAGCAAAGAAACAAACTAACATATAGGCTAAGCTAATAAAGTCCCCTTAAATATTTTATTATTAAAAAAGATTAAATATTTACCTATACAACAAACATGATTTTTGCCCGATATTAATAATAGCAACAAGTAGACACTTGATATTTTAACAATTCTGTTAAAATATCATTCGTGTATTTCTATTGCTGCTAAAGCAACAAAAAATAAAAACTAAATTAAAGAGGAGTTTTATTATGTCCAGTTTTTTGGGAAGTGACTAATGTTTGTTTACTTTATATCTATGTTTAATTGGAACAGACTGTACATACCATCTTATTTGGTCACAAATAACTGCAATGGTGTATGCGTATATGTGCGTACATACATACCTAGTTCGTTATACACGAAAGCGTCCGTTTGAACGCGCTCGGAGAACTTGTGCGTCTCGCAGGCCACTAGGACAGGCACGTTGTGGCTCCGGGCCACCAAGGCCACTTGGGAACTCCCCAACGGACCCAGCACAGAGCCGTTGACGAGTAATGAGCATGCGCCCAGTATCACTTTGTTTATCTGTGGACGCAGGTGGTATTATTAATATATATTACAGCATTATTAACACAAACTTAAAAAAACATCCTAACCCCTAACTCCTCTCTTTTGGTATCCCTTGACAAAACCTTCTGTCTGGCTGAGTTTTATCTATTTGTATTATATTTTATATAATTTATGAGGATGTATATTTTATAATTATTTATTTTGTTTGTTACCTCGCGGTTTCACCAGCCATTTATAATTTTTTAAGAAAAACAAAAAGGAATTTTTCTATCCGACTTACTGTTTCTGAAATTAGCGCACTTAAAAACACAAATATCTTTCGGTTTTATTATACAGAATTATTAATATCTTTAACGAGTTCGCGTCCATTTGTGTTACTAACTACTAACCGATAATGTTCGCTAATTGTATGATGCCTGGCAATGTTTATAAAGTAGTTAAACCATTATGGTCATGGGTTCAAATACCGCAACGGGCAATTACATTTTGTTGTTACTTCTTAGGTGGGTTAGCGAAATATAGCCTTGATATGATATGAAACGAAAATGAAGATGACATTGCGCACACACTTTTGCTATGATATATTTGTTAAGTTTTATTTTTTATATTTTTTATAGGAAAAGGTTGGCAAACGAGCAGACGGTTCGCCTGATGTTAAATGACCCCGTCGCTCATGGACACACACAACATCCGAAGAGTTGTGTGTACGTGCCAGCATTGGAAATAGGATAAAACAAGTTAAAGTAGGATGGGTTAGGGTTATATTAAGGATTTGGTGGAGAAAAGAAGAGGGTAGGAATGGCCATCTGGCAACTCTAAGTGCCGTGCATACTTTGTAAAAGTCTGTGATACGTCCCCGGGCAAGTGCGGGCGTAGTGTGTAGTGCAGTAAAAGATTGGTCACCATGGTCAATTTTTTTTGGCTACATTTATGTGGTAGAATTTGGTCGAGATGACGTAAATGCATTTGATATGAAGCAGTAATATTAAGAAAGTTGCAGTAACAATCGATAAATAATCAGAAAAAATGTCTTGTGCCCAACCATATTGTATTACCATAAATTCTATACATAGTTGAGAGTATGGAGGGAATATTGAGTCAAATACTAAATGGTTTGCTACTGAATTTCCACAGCCCATTTGTGTTTGTAATATTCTTTAAACAATGTTGTCAATGTGTTTTAAGATTATAAAGCATGTTGCAAAAACAACTCGACTCAACCTAATGAATTTGAACACCTATTTCTAGTTGTCTAACTGTTACCGTTTTCTGGTAATTGCGAGAGAACACTCATTGATTTTTTTTCAACCCTTGCCAGACAGTAAAACCTTCACGCCTATCAAAACAGCAAGGTTGTGTCGAAATTATGATTTCATTACTTATTTGACTGGACAATAAAGTTGTATCAGTATAGCATCAGCATTTTATTAATGCTACTAATGAAGTATAATGTTATTCACATTGTTATGGTAACCATTAAATTTTGAATTACCTTATTTGTATGTATATGTATTTATATATGTATGTAC
>DWHK01000799.1:0-12636 GCA_018247855.1 Graphium androcles
GAGTTACTTCATTTAATTTAATTTATTATTTGTACGTGATTAGTACTGGTTAAGGTCTGAGTTAATTTGATTATTTTTATTTTTAACGCCAAGTAAGGGATATTATTATTTTTTACAATAAAAAAACTGAATAAGAGTCGTATTATTTTATTTTGATCTGCTCCTAATACATTTCTTTTAACTCCATCTTGGTTTCCGATTTTGGTTCTGATTCCGGTTGTGGTTCTGATTCCGAATCCGATAAACCAAATTTAAAAACTCCGATTCCGATAAAACTACCTCCGTAACATCCCTAATATATATATAATAAAAACTACTAAATAAAACAAATAATTTAGATTATTTAATACTCCCTAATTTTATATTTTTCATATATATATATCATGCATTTGAAATTCGGCCCTAATATACAGTGGCGCAACAATTTGCAAGATTTTGACACCATATTTTAATGTGTGGAGGTTATTCTTCTTTTTCCATACTCCATGTTGGTATCCTTTCAACATGAATAGTGCAGGGAAGACAATTTGCAACATTGATAAATTGGTAAATCTTAGGAAGATCAAATTTGAAGCCGTGCTCCTAAATTATTATTATTCATGTTGCTTGAAGACATTCTAACAGCCCCAACCAAAGCCTCATTTAAACGACTGGTTCGCGAATTTTAATTTTTGTTTCTAATAATTTGTGGAAAGTTATCGTATTTGTTTATATGTGTGTATGTATTTATATGTATTTCGTATATGTACTTCTGAAAATTATGATATGTACTTTTATTATTGTTATTTTAGAAATTAGTATATGCATTCATTATTTATGTTATTATATTATTTTATTGAAATTATTGCACCTACCACATTTTTTTTACCACGTTCAGGGTTGACTGGCAAAGAACGCCATATAGCATTAAGTCCGCCCATTGCAATTTTTATTTTTTTTAAGCGAGCAGACAGTTCACCTCATGTTAAGTGATCCAGTCGCATATGGACACACACAACATCCGAAGAGTTGCGTGTGCGTTGCCTTGGAAATTAAAACAGGATATAGGGTAGGATGGGTCAGGATTACACTAAGGATTCGGAGGGGAAAGGAGTGAGAAAAAAAGAGGATAGGAATGGCCATCCGGCAATTCTAAGAGCCTTGCATACTTTATTTTATGTTGGCCCTGTGATGGGTGGTGGTACCTTCCCGGGCGAGCGCGGCCGTAGAATTGCAGCAAAAGCTGTGTAAAGGATGTTATGCTTTACCACCTAGAAAATTAAGGTACTAATTAAGGCACTTATTTAAGCTAAATGCAATGAAGATTGAATAAATATATAAATATATAAATATGCAAATATATACACAACATGTTAATGCATATACTCGTACAACAAGAAAATGCATATAATTCAGTTTGTATTTATCAAAACACATAACACGAGTCGGCCAACGAATAAATAATTTAGGAGTCCTGAATATTTGGTCACTGGTCTCTGTCCTTTACAACCAAGTAGGAGTCACAGGGAGAAGAGTGTCGGTAGATCATAAGCCACTCTTCCTAAATCTATCCTTTGCGACTTGACCCTTGGGTCACACATTAATAGATCCGGCGCGGTGGGGTCATATTGGTCACGGGAGCTGGGAGGTTATTATGTTTGAAAGTACGGCGCCACTTAGTAAGCGTGCCGTGTAAACTTTGAAATGCTCCCTAAACTACCTTAGTCGCTAGTCGCTGGACATCGGGGTATTTATGAGTAGCTCATGTCGTCCTCTTTCTGACCTTGAATCATAGTTCCTCCCGCCCTTGCACGAGCTGAGGCCGATACATTGAATTTTAATAGTTTTTTTCTACACTTATTGCTCGTTTTAACTATAGATACAGTCCAAATTAAACTTATTTATATTTTATTTTATTAGTAATAGTAGAACATAAACAATTAAATAATCATGTTATTATAAAATGTGAATGAGGAGTGCTGGGAATATATATGAGTAAAAACTCACTTTACGCAGTGCCGAGTTCTCGTAGTCGACCTAAACTCAATATCTTATACAAGGAGCTGTCTATATAACCATAAATGACATTAGATTTATGTTTCTAAGTCACACAGTTTTGTAAATATTAAAACGAAACGATAAAGAGGATTTCGTTGTGAGTCGCATCAAAATAATAGATCGGCATGCTTGACCAAAACACAATTACTTACGTTTTCGTACTTCATCTCATGTGGCTTACCTTTCTATTCTCTTCTTTTCTATATGACTTAACTTCTTAACTCTATAAAAATACCGCCATAATTTTTTTACCATCGACTCTTTAAAAGTTACCAACGCATCTGCTACCTTTAAAATGTCTTAGGGGCCCATGGATAACGGTATCTAAGTTTTTGGTTTCTAAAGTTTTTGTCACTTATTGTTGTTTAAAAAAGCAAAGGTAATTTATGTGTTCACTTTGTTGATTGATATTTCAGTTTTTAGTTTCATGTTTGATGTATAGCTCCATGGAGAATGCCAGACACCGATATTTCATTAATTCATGATGAAACCATCTTTTTTATTTAGGAAAAGATTGGCAAGCGTGCAGACGGTTCATCTGATGTTAAGTGATCCCGTCGCCCATGGACACAGACAACACCCGTTTCCGAGTTGCGTGTGCGTTGCCAGACTTGGAAATCGGATAAAGCAGGTAAAAAAGGATGGGTCAGGATTATTTTAATGATTTGGTTGTGCAAGTAGTGGGAAAAGATGAGGGTAAGAATGGCCGTCCGGCAACCGTAAGAACCTACATACATTATTTATGATGACTCTGTGAAGGGTGGTGGTACCTCCCGGGGGGAGCATGGCCATGTGCAGTGCAGTGCAGCAAAACCTTTAAGAAGGATTCTATGCTCTACTAGCTTAAAAAAATCTCCATCTGCCTTGATGGATTGGATCTGGTGGTTGAGTTGGCGCTACATTTCCATTCTTTTTCATGTCCTCCCCTTTTCTATCCAATACAAATATCCGAAACTAGCCTTTCATGTGCCCGGTGCGAGCGTTCTAATCTTCCTCGGCTTATTAACAATAAAACTGGAGTATGTGTATTTGGTAATTTCCGCGCTCCCTCATTGCGCCCTGTGCCTGTGCATTGCTGGCACAGCCCTATTTGTGGCACATATACCTTAAAAATTGACAACGCATGTCTAATGATTTCTCAGAGGAGCTGTGCGTGGCCGTATCTAGCAATTGGCATGGGGTGGACTACTAAGAAGACAGCGAGCTTTGTGGATCCATCTCAACGATCCTCTTCATCTAGCCGCAAAACAGTACGCTATAACGATTCATATAATCATTAATTCATATAATTTTCTGTTCGCTTAGGTAACGTTCGGATTGACTCTGGGGGTCACGTATGGTTGAAGTTGTATTGATTATTTGCTCTACCCAGCGCACACGTTCGTTGGTTCTATTCTATTTATTTTAAAAAGAGATGCACTTTTTGATGTATATTATATACATGTATGACTATAGATTTTATAAACTAATCCATTATCATGGCTCCTTCCATGACGTGATAACGTCTTATAAATCGATGAACGCCTTATGAGGACTCATTGGCATGTCCCGCCTGAGTCGAGCGTGCAAGCGAGAGGGCGAAACAAGCGATAGAGAGACACGACCGGTCTAAGTATCGATGCATGACCGGCCTAAGCATCCTAATTTTTCATCAATATTTTCCTATAACGTTATCATGTAAAATTATTGTCCATAAACCGACTTTACAGACAACCCTTTTTTTTGTCCCGTAAAAAATAAGAGATAGGAATAATTCTCTGATCACTGTTGAGTGAGTCATAGATATTAATATATTTTATCATAAGTTAATGGCGAACGTGGCCGAATGTCAAAAATTTCTGTAATAAAAATGACAATAATATGAGCAAGAGGAAAAAGGAAAAAAATTGAGAGAACACCGAAATATAAGTTTTTATTTTAGTATTCATCCAGATATAGTTTAGTTAAAATTTTTAATTTAACACTCGAAGGCATTACGTGTTACAACTTTGCTATTCACTACAGTCTATTCACTATTAATACATTATATTCCATGTGTAAATATATGATATAATAATTATTTTGTGTACATTCTAAAGTGAAATATTATTATTTAGTTTTTATGATAGTTTTTTCAAAGTCACAAACATAAAGGGAAAATTACGAAAAAAAGATCAAATTCTAAATGTTCCCTGTAAAATTATTGCTAAGTACTCCCAACGACACTGCTTATTATATTCTATAGAAGTTGTCTTTTGTCTATTAACGATTTTTTTTAATATTTCTCAAGACATTGGAGCAGTGTCATCGAGTGTTCTCAATAATAAAAGAGTATAAATCTTTTTCTATTTCTCAACATGAAAAAAAAATGCTAAAATATAAATAAATTTTTGCGAATTATATTTTGTACGATTATTTTAAAATTTTACTATATTGTCATTGATTGCATTTCGTTTGATTTTTTTAACTAAACAGGAGAGCAATTTACGCTAAGAGATTCGTTCAAAGCTCAGTTTATTAAATGAGGAAATCTACTTTTTTACTATATTGTCACCAATTTGAATATATTTTTTATTTGATTTTATTTGCATTCATATAATATATAATAATTATAGATATTCTTACATCATCAAATATAGGTACATACACCGAATAGTAATTTATATATTTATTTTAAATAGCATCTATGTAAATATATTTTTATGCATACATTAAGCATTGTCTATAAGAATAAACTTTAATCTAACACATTAAGAAATTGCTTATTTTATCCTGATTATTAAGAAATGTTGGTAACTGTTTAAAACGTACCCTATATTTTTTTTTCTTCGTAATATATATTAAAAAGAAATTAAAGGTCTAGAAGGCGTAATTAAAAATTAAAAGGGTATTCTATAAGGTAAAACACATGAATGGTAGATTTCATTCTTGATATGCCATTGATATATTTGAGATTAAATTTTCGTTCCGTGTTAGTTTTTGAAAACGTACAATATACTTCTTACATGTTGGTCGCATGTAAAGTCGTATTCGGAAAAAAGGTAAATTCCTTCCAATTTCATTATAAATTGATAGTTAAATTTTTTTGAAATAGAAAAGTGCGAAAATTTGAAAAAACCTTATCAGTCTTATTGCGAACCAGGTTCGCTTGAATACCACGCCGTATAATTTCTTTCTCTCGTTTATAGAGATTTTGTTAATTGAAAACGAATAAAAGTTTTAAAGGGACGGTAAAAGTTTAAGCTTTCTTTATAATAATTTCAATGGCGCAAAATAAGTTTTGATGATTGAAAAGTTTCTTTTCTTATATTGTGTGTTTTCTTTTTATGCTGAAGAATAAAAAAACTAAACCAAATGTTGTGCTAGTAGTAATTAAATATTTCACTAAAATAAAATTAGTTGTTTAAACTAGAAAGATTCTACTTAAAATCAAAATATAATAGCACATTAATCGAACAATATTCAATAGACTTACATACTAAACACATAGAATAAATAAATTTTCAATATTTCTTCTTTGTCCAATAATCGATTTTTAAGATGTTGCTTACGTTTTCATATTACAGCTACTAAATACATTTCGATGAAAATTAACAATAATTTACGTTTTATCATTAGGTTTTCTATGTTTCAGAAAATCTAAGAATGTTGCAAAGAATTATTCAATGTAATCAAGGTGGAAAATGGGTTAACTCAGACACACGTTTAACTAGGAGAACATGAAATTAATTTTTTATGGAATAAAAAGTAATGTTTTCCTAGAGGCTTATACGGATTAGGTACCAGGAGCACAGAGCTTAGTGAAGCCGGATGCCCGTCGCATGAACCGTCGCCCGTTTTAGAACATGTGTGGATTTATTTTTCAATTAAAAAATAATATAATTTAAAAAAAATATAAAAGTCTAATTGATTAGATACTAGGAGCATATGGAATTAGTGAAATCGATTGTCACCCGCCTATAGTTTATTGAGCTTAATTTATTTTTACATCATTACATGATTGTCAAAGTTTGGGTGTCAAGTTCACAAACATTTATTTTATACGGATTAAAAAACCATCAGAGCAACAATTGCTTTTTAAAGAAAATGAAACAACTGCAACAGGTTAAGTACCAGAGGCACACGAGAATGATAACGGGCATCCTTGGGTGTACTTGGGTAGCCTCAGGGCAGGGGCTGTGAATTTGAACCACGAAGTTATGATGATAGTCTGGACTCCGTATCATAAGTATCAGGACTATATAAGTAAAATTTTTATAATAAAACGATTTTTTTTAAGACGGCTCATAGTAAAACATTTCATGATTTGTCAAAGGTACCAGGAGTACATGAACTTAATTTTTTATGAAACAAAAAACCTTGCACTCTTAAAGACAGTAAAGAATTATGATGGATTAGGTATAAGGAGCACATGAGATTATTGGAGTCGGATGTCCCTTGTGTATATAGACGTGTTGTCCTCAGGGCTGAATATGAAACACACGTACAGAGGCGTTGTTCTTGAGCCTTTTGTGGCACTCATTATTTAAAAAATAACATGATCGTCAAGGTTAGGGTACCAGGAGTACATGAACTTAATTTTTTTGTAGACAAAATAAAAATACATTGTTCTATTAGATACAGTAAAGGATTAGGTACCAGGAGCGCATGAGCTTAGTGGAGTCGAATGTCCCTCGCGTGTACAGGAGTCGTATCCTCGGGGCTGGGGCTGTCATCCAGGTGTGGGCGAATGTGAACCACGGAGCGGCGTTGTTCGTGTTGGTAGTTATCCCTCATCATCAATCCCCCAACTCCATATCCAGGGCAAGCAGAGCCACTCAGGCGCATCTTCTCAGGGTCTTCATCTAACTTCATGGATGAGAACACAGTGCTAAGGTTCAGTTGCGGGATGTCGTAGAACACGGTCAGGGTCAGCATCAGGAAAGTCAGCCCGGTGATCAGGTAAACTGGAATAGATGCGATGGAAATTTATGTTAATCTTGTCATATACTATGTTTATATACCTAGTAACCTAAGGACTTTTTAGAAAAATTATGCTTCAAACAGAACGCATCACACAATTATACGACTCGTACATAGTCATAGAAAGAAACGTTATAATTAAAACTATTATTTATTATACTTAAAGAAATCGAAAAATGGAGATTTCTCCTCTTAATTTTTAGCCACCAACCAAAAAGAAGGTGTGTTTAAGTTCAACGTGTGTGTCTGTGTATCTGTCTTTGGCAATGTGGCTAAAAGGGCCGAACCGAGTTTGCCATCGCTGTTTTTATTTAATAGATTACATACATTATGGAGTGTTTATTGCCATATTGCAACCAAATTTGTTCATCAGTTTGATAATCATCAGCTCTTTTCTAGTCGACATCGAGGGTATCCGTGAATTTCTAATTTGTACTTTTTAGTATGTGAATGCGTCCATAAATGAGTCATATGTGCACAATGCGCGTGTAAGGTCTTGCTTCGTATACCCAGCGGACATAAAGTTTGAAAGAACTTATGCAAGTCTTATCTATTTAAATAATAATAAATATTACATCAACTTAATGCCTGTTTTGCATTCATATGTTTAAAGTAGTAAAATGTGAATAAGATGACATGTTACTGCGAAATATACCAATACGAGCAAAACGTTTAAAATGTTACTATTTAAAAAGTATTATGTTAAAAACCGATTCCAAACGCCTTAGGAGTAAACGTGGAGTATTTTTCAGTTATTTTGATTTAACAAACATACTATTGAATTGATTTTTCTGAAGCTATTATGGGAACAATCTGTAAGTAAATACTATCAAATACACGAAGAATTTTCAAAATCGGTTCAAAAATTACAAAATAAATTTAACAAAAAATTCAACTGAATTGAAGACCTGTTTCTTTTTAAATTTGACTTAAAATATTTAAATTACGAAACTAACGCACGACTGAAATTCATAAAAAATATTAATTTTAATTTAATTCCAAGCGAACTTGCCCACGCTGTAAAAAAATGTCGCAAAACCCATTCACCTACGTGAGATTGGGTAAGATTCGGAAAAATCTCCCCTTCCCTCAGTAATGGAAAGTGGACTCACACGTACAATTTCAAAAATAAATACGTAACATTTTTCGAAAAACCCTCTTCCCCACGTAAGATTGGGTAAGATTCGTAAGAATCCCCCCTTCCCTCAGTAATGGAAAGCGGGCGATATACATTTCCCCAAATGAGATTGGGCAAGATTCGGCGCGATCCACCATTCCACCAGTAGGGGAGGCTTCCTTTAGAATACGAACCAAAATGGGAGAAACCCTATGTATATATACTACTACTTTGGCTGAACGTTAATCTTTGGAACCAGTACTTTCAAAGATTGACACGTTCAACCAAACAAACAAATTCTACACCTTTATAATATTATTATAGACTAACAGACCCGCGCAACTTCGCGTCACATAAGAGAGATGTCACAAAATAAACGAATTTTCCTGGTTTTTGCAACATTTTTCATTGATGCATTTGTTGCAGTGTGATGTTATATAGCCTACAGCGTTCCTCGATAAATGGGCTTTCTAACACTACAATTTTATTTTTTTTAAATTTTCCATTCGAACCAGTAGTTCCGAAGATTAGCGCGCACAACCAAACAAAGAAACTCTTCAGCTTTGCAAAATTAGTATAGATTACCATTTTGAAAAAAAAAATGTACTTACTGGTAGTGGCAACCTTGTACAACGGCCGATAGGGCTGCTCAGGTGAGTCCCCTGGTATATAATCCCCGAGACCGATGGTGGTGAGCGAGATGAAGCAGTAGTACAGCGAGTCGAGGAAGTCCCACTCGGGCTCCAGGCTCGCGAAGACGGCCGCCGGCACGAGGATGAGGAACACCACGAATGTTGTCACTGAACAAATATAGTACACGAATATGTTTACAACAAATTATATGAATTTGTTTCTGGTTAATACGATGTAGTGTAGTAGATTCTTTTACAGATGGTATCTATACTGCAACTGCTGAATTTCAGCACAAAATCTTTTATATAGTTCTTGTTTCATTTAGACCGCTCGACCGTAGTTATACCACTATTCTACACAGAAGCCAACAAGCAAGCGCGCGAGCAGGCGGTTCTCCTGATGTTAAGTGTGAAACACCCATAAACACCGACAACGTACGAAGAGTTGCCCGTGTGTTGCAAGTTTCGGATAAAATATATCATTGGGTACAAAGAGAACATAGCATTAAGGCTTAAAAAGAAAAAGGAATGAAAAGAGAAGAAAGTAGAGATTTGTCATCCAGCAACCTCACAAGGTTTTTAGGTTGTAGATCATTACATCCTTCCACAGCTCTTGCTGCGCTTCTAAGGCCACGCTCGTTCGGGGGAGTACCACCGCCCTACTCAAAGTCGGCATGAAATAAAGTATGCATGAGGATTGCTGCATGGCGATTGTACCCTCTTCTTTTCCCCTGCAAAGCTTTAATAATAGTATATAATAGTCCCGACCTATCCTACCCAATAAACCTGTTCTATCCAATTTCCCAAATTGACAACGTACAAGTCACTCCCCGGAGGCTGTGTAAGGCGATGGGATCGCTTAACATCAGGGTGAACCATTTGCTTGTTTAAAAACTACATGGAAGTATGTACATACATATGTTTAAGTGCCTTTATCTATCGTGGAGTATATACAGCTCTCCTCACCAATGATCATGAGGTGCACCAGCCTAATAGTGAACGGCCGGTACAGATGTCCCAAAGCTGCATTCAGGGATCTTAGTAGGGCCGTTGCCGGTAGCAGCAATCTCTCTACCAGCGCCGACAACAGGACCAGCGTCAACGGGATACCGAGTAAAGCATACGCCATGCAGAACAGCTTCCCAGGCTTGGACAGCGGGGTGACGTGGCCATATCCTGTGGAAAAATTTTCTGTCTGATTGCCGCATAATTTTTTTATACAGGAAATTGCCCGCGGTATCACTCGCGTATAAATTCTCCTTCTGCAACAGTTGGGGCGAAAACGCATTTTATGTATGTATGTAACGCGATAACTCTCAAACCAGGGCTCCGATTTAAATGAAATTTGAAATATATGTAGGTAATATTAGTACGATTTTTAAGTTCGTTGGGCATCCAAATCGGTTCAGTAGTTTAAGAGGTATTAATTAGGAGGAATTTAATTAACAGAAGAGAGTCATTTATTATTCTAACTCCATACTTAGACATTATCACGATTCAAGGGATTATTATAATTTTTTATAGAAAAAAAAACTTAACAGGCTGATTTCTGGCTAGGTTGATTCATATTAGAATTTTTGCTCTCCGTAAAAAAATAAAATGTAAACATATTTTTTATATTTAAAAATTTCGTTTTCAGATCTAAAACCATGTATTTGAAACGTTTGGTTTTTTGCAATTAATTAAAATTAAAAATTTTGCAGTGTATATTTATATAAATTATTGAATTACACGAAAAATCTTTTCCCTCCAATATGTATATAACAATATGTATACACAGACGTACAAAAACATTGCCAAAGGGCAACAAACCCATTGCCACCTATTAATAAACTGGCTCGGAATAACTGAATAGAAATTCGAACTTAGAACCGAGATTAAATATTTTATCTGCACGGCTGCTCCCTCTGTTGCCAGGCGGGCAGCTAATAATCATGTGACATTACGCCATTTAAAAATAAATTTTATTGCCTGCGGCATAGGGTCTAAGTTTAATTGGAGCGCGAACTCGCTATAGATTATAGAGAGCATCGATTCGTATTCATAAACTGCTGTGCTTTCGCCCGTTGACGCGTCGTTATTGGCGCGGAACTTATATTCTTTTTTTTCTTTATGGATTGTTTTGGCGGGAAAATATGATTCTTCGTTCCATATGTTTACTCTGTATGACTTTTGATTGTATCTATCATGTTGTTATGATGTAGATACAAGTAGTAGATCACCGCGAACTTGGACCCCGCTGTTATTTTATATGATGAAACTATTTCGCGTTTATTTAAATATCTTATATATTACTGAACCGATTTTGCGGCCTATCGGACTTAAAAATTGTACTAATATTATATTAAAAAAATTTATATAATAATTAGCACTGGTTTGAGAGCTATCACGGAACACATGCAAAAAGTGTGTTTTCTTCCCACTTGTAAGTGGAGTTCTACTCGCTTTGCCCACACGGCCTTATGGTTATATGGGGAGGAATGAAAAGGAGGAGAAATACCTATATTTTAAAAGATGTATATCGTATGTTGGTTACAAGGATAGTAATGTGAAGTTGGAGTTTTGACAGTAAAAATAATGGTTTTTATTAATATTATACCAGTTGTTACTAGGGTAGGTATTTGAATTTTGAGTGATTTATTTGCGAAGGAATTATTTAAAACACGCCACGTAGGCGGAGAGGTTGATACTGTTTAGCATAATTGTTGAAATCTTCCACTGAATTATGCAAATGTTTGTTATTTACAAACAGACGAAGGGAAACTTTATATTTATGGTACAATATAAATTATATTTTGGATGTTTAGGGCTTGTGTTTATGTAACTATTTGTGTCCATGTGGGTATAGCATACGTTTTTACAGGCAGCACTTGCTGCACACCTTTGTCTGTACGATCGCCTTAAAAACAAAGCTAGCCCAAAATATTACTGTACTCTGATTTTTTAACCGACTTCAAAAAAAGGAGGAGGTTCTCAATTCAACTGTATTTTTTTATGTTTGTTACTTTGGAAACTTTCGACCGGGTGAACCGATTTTTATTTGAAAGCTAGGACTTCCCGTGTGGTTCCATTTAAATTTGAATAAGATCTGACAAGTAGTTTTTAAGTTATTAATCAAATAGTTGAAGTCGAAATTACATTACGAAACTCCACTTTTGAGACGGTTGAACGGTTTTTTTAATTTTATGTGAAAATAATACTTGTAGTTGACGTCAAATTTTGACAGCTGGGAACGGATGTTTAATTTACCCTATGGGAAAAGAAGTGGTGTTTTTACAATTTTTTCAAGTTTTACGTTTTTTCTCTCTATAAAAAACCTTCCTTATGCCTTAACGAAAACATGAAAACAAAAATTGACCGAATTGGTCGAGCTGTTCTCGAGTTTTGCGCTTAGCAACATATTTGGCGATTAATTTTTATATATGTAGATACATATATAAAATTCTTTTGTACGTGTGATTGTCACTGAGCTCCTAAACGACTTGGCCGATTTTAATGATACTTTGTGTGTGTTGGCGAGTAGCCTCAGATCGTTTTATTTCACAATTGGATCCGATAGGTGACGTTGTTATCAGTTGCCAAAGTTAGGGCAGGATAAAGTCCGCCTGGTCCGCTAGTAGATTATATTTTTTTCTTGAGATTTGTTTTGGTTTGTGATTAAGCAAGCGATTTAGGTGATGGTATGTAAAAAAAAATACGAACCCTGTACGTCAAAGTAACAACCAGTGGTAGATGAGCCAGCCTACTCACAGATAAGTTTAAAGGTAACTATTAATATTCCTACTTGCCCGGTTCTATGACCGTGGTGCTTTTTTGGACGAGCGCGCTCTATATCTATACAAATAAATAAAATTGGAGTGTCTGTTTGTAATGATAAAATAACCGCTTTTTACTACATGCATATGAATG
>DWHK01000800.1:0-12634 GCA_018247855.1 Graphium androcles
TATGTGATTATATGTATAGCTCTGATGTTTTCTGGATGAGCCCCCTATGTAGGTCTCGAGAACATGCAGAGTTTGTTGAAGAGGCTTTAGGTATTGTGTGCTGAATATGGCAGCCAAAGAGCAGTTTTTCGTCCAGGATTATGCCTAAAAGATTAAATTCTGGCACGAAAACGAGGTGTTGTTCGCTCATTGCTATGCTGGCCGCTTTGCCCTTAGGTGTGAAGGCTATCATGCGCGTCTTTCTTGGTTCAAAAGAAAGCTTGACGCTGTTGCCCCAGCTGACCACTCTTACCAATGCCTCATTTCCTGTGATTTCCAGCTCACTGACGTTGCCGCCCGTGATGACCAGCAACACATTGTCTGCGAAAACCTGTATATAGGCACCCTCGGGTAGAGCAGACTCAAGAAGTTCATCGAGGATCACGTTCCATAGGATCGGGCCACAGGTGAACCCATAAATGCGGCCTTTATATAGTCTTAGTGACCCTTTTACCTGCATAATCAAGGATCACCTTGCGGTCCTTGACGTAATCCCCATTTAGCCCAAAGATGTTGTTTGGGCAACCGATATGTCGCAGACGATGAAAGAGCGCCGGCCACCGGGTGTTGTCGAATGCGGCCTTGATGTCTAGGGAGATGGCCACGGCCAGCTGTTTGTTTTCTTTGGCATCTTGCACCCGTTTGAGGGCGGTTTCGATAGCCTGACTCGTATTGGCTTGCTGTCTGAAACCGAATTGCCTAGAGCAGAGTCCACCGCTTATAGATGCACGGTATACGACCCTACTGATGAACAGCTTCTCAAGGAGTTTACTGAAAACCGGGATGTGACCTATCGGACGGTAAGATTCGAGGAAAAGGTAGTCGGAATTGCCAGGTTTAGATTTAGGTTTTTGTTAAAAATATGTGCAAGATGTGACGTAATATGTATGTATTTCATTAATTAATTTTACATATATGTCCCATAAGTTACCGGTACTTTTATGATTAATAGTTTTAAACACTTATATTATATCATTTTCAGATACATTCTCAAATTGAAATAGATTTAAATGGCTTTAACCTGTTTTATCCAAATTCTAAGATTGGCAACGCATACGCAACTCTTCAGATGTTGTGTGTGGGCGACGGGATCACTTAACATCATGTGAACCATCTGTTTGCTTACCAACCTTTCCTATAAAAAAAATGTTAAACAATTAATAATAAGAAAACAAGCTTAAACAACAACAAATAAGAGGAAATAATTTTCTTCAAAGCGAGCAAAAGTGGCACCTTTAGTATAAGACCCATTAAACTATCCGGAACAAGTGTTGAAATTGGCCTCGTTTTAATAATTTTTTTTATTATAGAGATTCAGATGACACTGAAATGTTTGATTGCAAAATAAATTTTCTATGTGTTGTGGATATTAAACAAAAAGTATGTATTCAGACAAACTTCAATCATAATGTTCATCCCGTGTAAAAATAGTGCTTTGTAAAAAAAAACTTACAAGTTCTGAACGTTATATTGAATTTGTGAGAAAAGAAACAAAAAAATGTCATAACCTTGACATCTGTGTATAATTAGCGACAGTTTGTTTATTGCTTTTGTTCGAAACTGTGTATATTGGGTTTTTTGTACATCGCTGATCCTAAAATGTGAAAAAACTGGTTTTCATAAAAAGCTGTAAACCGAATGTCAGTCGACCAGTTGGTTAATTTATACAGAACTGTCACTCAATCATATCACGTAATTCTATTATGAAGCAGAATTACCTACATTCTTTCTGAATTGGCGGAGATAATTATGATTTAACTGAAAAAAGGGGTGTCTTTTTTAGGTTTGTTGAAAATAATGTTCTCAATACTGAGATCATAATAGAAAGATATAAATGATATGAAAAAGTATGAAATAAACCAAGTAAAATCTGTGTTTATCTACTGCCAAAAGGAATCAAGTGAATAAGGGTGATATGAGCGATAAAGCCGAAGCAAAATACGGTAATTCTATAAAAAGATAAACACAATACTGATACTTAACAAAACCTCTCAAAAGATGGTAAAATTTCAGATGAAACACAGGTTGAGTTTCCAACAGATAATATAAATCATAACAATGCTTTGTTTACCATATTTCTGTTATAACTAAGGAAATAAACAAATGTTTATTTGTTTATGGCTATAGATTGTGGCCTTCTTAATCAAAGCTTCTTTTTCATTAGGTTTAAGGGAAAAGTATAACAGGTAATTATTAAATTACTACATGGACTTCAAAGGCTTTATAGTAACCTTGTAGTTTATATGGTATGTAGTGTCCTTGGAAGATTTATTGTTTCGACTCGCTTCTCTATGTTGTATTCAACAATGGATAAGGAAGGCATTATCAAATCGGAACGACCTTTGTTACCCCCGATCGTTATCCCCGGAGATATATTAACAGATTGCGATTTCGCTGATTCACTATTGCATTTTGTCGTATTGTTACTATCCTTTTGGTATTAACATGTATTATGATCCATCTATGGATATATCCACATATGGTTATGGATAGCGATTATATAAAACTACGAAACTTAAAAATAAATAATAAAGAAATAGAAGCTACGGCGTAGCTGTAATACAATGACTTAAGAAGATAAATCTGTAATGCAGCTCAATAATGTTCCAACGTTATGTTCTGATTTCATCGTGTAATGTTTACAGGAATAAAAGAGATCACACACACACACACAATATATTGAATACTAACAATACGCCTGTTTGCCGTTACCGCATCATAACAAAGCAAATCCATTAAGCTGGCTTATCTCTGCTAAGCATTCATTTGGTAGCCGTACGAGTTACGGAATATCAAGAGGAATGTTTTTACGTTTTGAGTACAGCATATTTTTAGTTGTGGTAAAAAAGCGTGTTGCCCCCGACTAATAAGAATTATTAATAATACTAACTCTTGACCGCAGTATATAATAATGCCATATATAATAATGTAATATTGTATTGATTAGATAACACATTGATTGTTACATAAGACATATTGACAGACATAGAATGAATACTAGAAATAAGGACTGGAACTGATCACACCAAGCTTTCGCCTCCAAAATGTTAATAAACCATTAAACTTTTGGATAGATGTACGCATTTATAATAAAATTCCACAGTCCTTATTAAGCTTACCTCTTGAACAATTTAAATTTAAAAATACACTTCGAAGTAAAGCTTACTATACCGTTTCAGAATACTTTGATGACTCAAAAGTGTGGTAATGGTACAGTTGTTACCATTTACCCACATAGGCTTCAAATCATACCATTATATACTTAAAGAAAATTGTATAACAATATAACTTTAAAAGAGCAACTGCTAAGTCTCTCGCCCGCTATTCTCAGCAAAATCCACCTTTTCAAGCTGATGGTAGCTTCTTTACGGACTTAAATATTTATGTAAAATTTGATCTTTCATAGGAATGCGAAAGATTTAATGTGAATAAACGTTTTTTGAATTCGAATTGTGTACTTTAGGACATCAAATTATTGTTTTTACCCGTTTTTTTGTGTTATATTCGACAATGGGTAAGGCATTATCTGGTTGAAAGGACCCTTGTTAGCTTCAATCATTATCCCTCTGGAATTTCGACGAGGTGCGAAGTCTGCTAATTCTCTATTGTATTTTATTCGAGCATTACGAAATCCTATCCCTTTTGTATTAAGAAGTATTGTGTTTCATTCCTCTGAAGACTGAGAAATATCTAAGTTATTTTACTTTCGATCACTGTATATAACCAATACAATTAACTTATAGTATTTGTTGTCCGACACACAAAAATGTATAGATTTTTAAATCTTTTTCATCGAGAAATATAAACAATTGTCACAGTTAAAATAATTAAATCATATGATACAAGAAACAAGAAGAAGTCATTCATGGAGGAGAGCTCTAAACTATATAACATCATGCTGTAATCAATAGGGGCGGAACATTAATGAAAAATGTCACAAAAACTCTTTTAATCTCTCAAATTCTCTCGTATATGATGCAGACGAAGTTGCGCGGGGCGCCTAGTAATTTATAAACCGAATAAGAAGCGTGACCGTAGAGAGATGACTACGTTACTTTTTTTATTTTAGAATTTGAACTTATATTTCATTGGTAGGCGTTGTAGTTTTATTATGATATAGCAACCTTAAAACTGTTTGGATATGGGCATCATAGTCAAGAAAAATATTAAGTTTTTCAGATAGAAACGAGTCGTAATACAAAGTTATTTATAATTTGAAGGATGACCGAATGGCGCAGTGGCTAAAACGTTAGCTGCGGCGTCACAAGGCGTGGGTTCGAATCCCACCCGGGGCAAATATTTGTAAGACTACAAATAGCTGTTTCGTATCTGGGTGTTTGTGTCTGTGTTATTTATGTTTGTAAAACGCCCTTGTAACACAAGCCTAGGAGCTTATAATAAGGGTAGCGTAATTTTCCACTGAGATAAATTCACCAGAAAAAGAATAGCGAATTCTTATAGTTTTTTTTTAAATTGGCAAGCGTGCGAATGGTTCACGTAATGATAATTGATTCCGTCGCCCCTGGACAGTTTCCACGTCCAAAGAGCCGTATATGCGTTACCAGCTTTGGATAGAATACGTTATTGAGTATGAAGGTTGTAGGGGATGGTTGGTCTTTCAGTAGAAGTGAGAAAAGAAAAGAGGACGGCATGGCCATTAGGTGTTCCCATAATCCAGGCATACTTTATCTTACTCTGGCTTTGTGAGTAAGGTGCTGATAGCTCCTGGTCAACCAGCCCGAGAGATTGGCAAAAGCTGTAAGACAACTTGCCTTTTGGAGAAGTATTTTTGTCTAAAGGGGTGCTAAAAAAAATAATTTGTTTTTATTAACTTTTTACTCTTTGTCTAGAGTTTATTATCTAGAGGTATAAAAATCCATAGTAGACTTATTTGCTTTAATCATAAAATGCAGTTTTTGTTTACAAACACATAATTCAATTTGTTTCTTTTTAGATCTTGATTTGGAGCTCTACACAATATCCTCTAGATACAGTATGTTTTCGATATATTCCTAAAATTGATAATTTCTTTTTAAATTTTGTAATTAATTTTTAAGAAATTTAAAAATGTATTTAAACAAATTACATTTTTAAATTTCAAAGTAATAAAATATGCTCTTTGCTTTCATATCAATAACTAATTTCTTTTTCGGTCTTAAACTAAATCTAAAGAGTTTGTTAACTTTTTTTTTTAGAAAATACTATTACCTTAAACTACTTAGCATCGATTTTTTTTTCTTTGAGATTCATTCATGAGACAGGATTAAAGCGAATTACCGTTAGGACCCTGCATTAAAATAAATGAAAGGTAAATCCGCGGGATGTGCTAATGTATCGTGTCCCAAGTAATTATTTTAAAAATAATAACTATCAAATATTTGATATCTGAAAATGAAAATGTAATTACAGATAGCAATTCTCTGTGTAAATAAGGGTTCACTATCAAATAGCTTTCTGAAAGTTGGAAACTTCACAGCCATTTACCAAACGTTTCAATAGAGTTACAATTGTGTGGCAGTTATATAGTGGTATACAATTACTTGGCCTAAATCTAATTTCAAATAGCCAACACTGATCGTAACCAAAATTAACCAAAAGTTTTAGTTGGTATTATTGATGTTCAGCATAGTGGCCATTATTATTGATAGAACTTTACAGACAATTTAGAGTGGAGATTTTTAAAATGGTATAACAACATCTTCATATATAATACAACACTTGCTGGATTTGTCAGACCACTCGACCGGAGATGTACCGTGTTTCACAACGAAAAATAAAGTATAACTGTCTTATAGGGTTGCTGAATGTAATTATCTATCCTTTTCCCAATCTTTTTTTTTTCTAATCTTTTCATCGGCACATATAAATAAAATCGATGTTTCTGGTTGTATTGTCAAACTAAGAGCTTTTTCCTAAATGTATATGAGAGTAATACGATATTGATTAACAAAGAACCAATTTTTTAAATTTTTGTCTGTTTGAGTTGGCTAATCTCCGAAATGGCTAGACCGATTCTGATGAGACTTGGAGTGGCAGATAGCTTACTATTAGCAAGGAGTAAATTAGGCTTCTTTTTATTTCTGAATAAGGTGTAGGTTTCTGTGTAAAAATTAATATTTGTAAGCAAAAACATGCGGCTGAAACCACAGGCAGTAACTAGCATTCAATAATTTCCAACCCTTTTCTATCCAATCACCTATTACGTCCAAGAATGGTAACGGAATAGCAACTCTTCGGATGATGAGGGGTCCATGGGCGGTGATAATCACTTTAAAAAAAAGTCCTCTTGGCCGAATCTCGGCCACGGCGGCCAATCTACTAAGAGATCAGCCAACTGCGCAGGTGATATAGGATAGTGCACAATTGTACGCGCAGACACAGATGCACTCTCTGTTCCTTTACTCTTATAGCCCGATGAGACGGATATCCGACATGACCGGAGAGAGATCAGGTGCAGGACCGATTTTTACATGCCCATCCGACGCATGGATCATCTTTATTTTCAGACAATTGGGTGATCAGCCTCCATTGCCCTAGCCCAACTGAGAAACAATAACACAATGTTATTGTTCCACCGCGGGATTCGCACCCACGACCTCCGGTTTGTAAAGCACGGCCCTATGCCACTAGGCCACGGAGGCAGTAATCACTTTATACAAGTTATAAACCTATTACAATATTTCAAATTCATAATTACATTAAAAAATAGATTTTTTGAGGTGATTATGAGTCATAAAATATGTTTTTGGTAAAAACAAATAAACAGATATTTTAATATTATATCGAGATTTACGTACATATTCGACATCTTAAATGAAAGAGCTTTACGGATTTTATCGCGGTTCATTTACGAAGAGCTATAAAAACCCGGGTGAAGGATCTCATTGCAGCAAAACAATACGCAAAATAATTCTGCAGTTTGTTAACATACTCTGAAACGGCCCAACGATTACATCAGATTTGATAGGCAAAAATTCTTGCAAAAGTATACCGGTTCCCTATCAAGGACGATTCGCGAGGCTATTGAAATTATAAGTAGTTACTGCGTAAATCGGACCAAAATGAATTTTCAGGCTGACGGTAGGCCGGATTAACAAGTGAAATCGGGACGTCAAACAACTCGGTCCTATCCGTGACCACGAATGCTGCAAACTATTCGATAGATCGAGTGATAAAATTTAAAAATAAACCGCGATAAAATTTGTAAAGTTGTTTAATTTAAAATGTCGAATATTCGCGTAAGTCTTAGAAATGATATGCATGACTGTTTGGGTTGCCGAATGGCATTTCCTACCCTCTTCTTTTCCCCATCCTTTCCCCTCCAAATCCTTAATATGTCCCCGACTCATACTATCCAATAAACCTGTTCTATCCTATTTACCAGGCTGACAACGCACACGCGACTATCTGGAAGTAGTACGTGATCGCTTAACATCAGGTGAACCGTCTGCTCGTTTGTCATCTTCTTCAAGTCAGTGACATCTTAAATTAATATTAAAAAATCGCCTCACCACTTTCGTGAGTGAAAATTGTTATTATGTTAAACAGTAAATTTCACTTTTATATGGTAGCGATAAAATTTAAAAGACTTCAGAAATTTATTCGGGAATCCAAAAATGGGCGGGAGCGAATGAAATTACAATATGGCGTCACGTAAGAAAATTCTCACGGCGTGAGACGATTTTGTTTGTCAAAGCCCGAAGCTTATATCCAAGCATTTAAAGAATTAGAATTACTTGAAACACGCAATCTTGGAATATTCGCACGTGTCATACGAATAATTTATGTAAACAACTTAAATGTTGCCAGTGGCATGAACAAAATTTTTAAGACGTAGTTTTATTTCCACTTTTTTTAAATTTCGAAAGTCTATTACCGTATACTATATTACGTATTTTTAAAAATGGCGTATAATAAACAAGGTGAATAATTTTTTAGTAACCAAATATATATGCTATCTTAGTATATTTACATATACTAAGATAGCATTTTTCATATTTTTGTTAAATAATTTAAACTTAATGCCTACCCTATGCCAAACATTTTCTAGAATCCGAGTGGTTTAGTTTTTATATGTAAATAAAATGGACCTTAATAATTCGAATTTTAGTACTAAAGCATGTCACGATGAACCATTCAGACATTTTTCTATAAATGTTTATTTTAATATAAAATAAAACTTATATTCAGAACGTATTATTAATTATTAATACTAGTTTTGAGTACTTACCTGTTTGGCATTAAATATTTTTATTGTTTCGAAATTTTATTTATAAACTCCATTCACGAGCTACTAGCAAATTTGAAACGTCAAACGATATTTAGATTTTGATTTGAAGATTGTTGTTTACGATGTTGCGTGCAATATTGCGTGGACGCTCCAGGCCGTGCTTCCAAATTCGAAATTCGAACGGTTCGAATAGTTTTTTTTTTAAATCCTCGCGGCTAGGAGTTGCGTGAACGAATGCCAAAATAATATGGTGCTGGTATGAAGAAAAAAATGGCGTGCTCTATGGTCGGACGTTTTTCTGGACGGCATAATGGGGCCGTTTAATATATGAGTTCTGTTTGGAAGCCTTTATCGTCTGTTTGAAGTTATTATGTAACTCAAGTCTTGATTATTTAGTTATTTGGTTTCGAAATGAGCTTTCGGGTTCTTTAGTGCATACATAGATTAAGTTTAAATGTAAGAAATTGTTGAGAGTTTCAAATAAAGTTGTGTGATAGATTCGTAAAATTATCGGGTGATACATTTAGTTTTTAATTTATTTCATTATTAGGCTCTATTGGTTTATTGTAATTATTGTATAACATTTTTAGTTTCGACTTAAGATATAGCTACTTCTATTTTGTGATCTATATATTATATTGTATTAAGGATGGTGTAAGATTTTTTAACGTTATCACGACAATTAATTAAGATTATTACTCAATATAGCACCAATTGTTAAAACATAATTATTTTAATACAAAACTAAAAATCCGATTTCAAACGCCTTAGAAGTGTACTATCGTGACATATTTTTTCCGTTATTTTAGTTTTAAAAACAAACCTATTTTTATGAAAATTTTATGAGACTACACTTGGGATATCTTCTTTCCAACAAAAAAAGAATCATCAAAATCGGTTCAGAAACGACGAAGAAATCCCCTAACACACATAAAAAAAAAATACGGTCGAATTGAGAAACCTCCTCCTTTTTTTGAAGTCACTTTAAAATAAATACGCCTTTATTCGTTACACGCATTAAATAATTTTCCTTTATAATATAATAAAACAGTTAATGAAGGGAGATCTTCCAATCTCCCTGAAACGCAAACTCGTTCACATGTGTAACTTACCCATTCTAACCTACGGCGCACAATAACGATCCCTTACCAAGATTCAGAAGTACGTAGTATACTAGGGATAAAATGACTGGACCGCGTTTGCAGCACCGTATTGCGTTCCACGACAGGAGTCGACGTTGGAACAGAATCTGCTAAAATTAAATGGCAGTGGGCGGGGCATGTTAGTCGATTACACCTGGATAGGTGAGCAAGAGTCGCCACTGAGTGGGTGCCCTCGAGCAGTCGACTTCCAAGTCGCCAAGATATCGACGCAATATATACCGCTAGCCCAATATAGAATTCAGTGGAAGAAATTTGGAAAACCTTTGCCCAGCAGTGGGACGTAACAGGTTAATTAAAAAAAATTGTCTATTTTTAATTTACACATATACCGCTGTTAATCTGATGTCGTTGCATAAAGCTCACTTGTTCCCGTCTTTTATCAAGGTTGTTATAAAATATCATTGTGGAACATCTTCAACTTCAAGAAAATCTGGAGAAATTCTTTACTGAGTTAATTCTTTTTACAGAGTGGAAACGAGTCACAATATATACAAGTTGTGAAAACCTATATGTACAACAATACACCTATTATATATCTATATATAACATAGTATATTTGTAAGCCTTACGCGAGTATTAGACATTTTAAATTAAACAACTTTACAGATAATATTGTGGTTTTTTTTTGTAAATTGTTACCCGACGTTTTAAATCTTTTGCAGTATACATAGTCACGGTAGGACTTAGGTGTTTGACGTCCTAATTTTAAATGTTAATCCGTTCTACCACCAGCTCGAAAAGCTTGGATTGGACGGAACGAGAAAAAAATAGTATGTATTTTTCTTGGTTGAACCTTAATTTGATACGAATCTTAGCAAAAGTGGTATTTGAATACCTTTGAAAACAAAAAGTGAAAATAAATCCTAGTGATAATATACAAGCTAGTACAGGATCTGTAGGCTGATTTCTGCAGGTAAGTGTTATTTCATTAACTGAATATGAATAATTGATTAATTACAATGTAATATATTAATTATGAATTGCCTCTCAAGACTCAGACTCAAGTACTGTTTTAGTTTTTTGTATAAGTATAAAGAACACCGTTCCTCGTGAAATTCGACCCATGGGTTTTCCTAAATCTTGTAAAATAAATAACTGTGAATACAATGTAAAGTTTATGAAGGAAAATCGTACTTTCATGCCATATTACTTCAATTTGTTATTGATTTTCAGGTAAAATGTTTTAAGATAGAATACCATTTTTATGTCTTAGCACAACTGATCGTAATCAGAACTATGTCATATTGTACGTGTAGTCCAAATCAATAAGTGCAGTCTTGTTATCACGATAAAAGATTATCTATATTTCATGCGTATACCATTCTATACATACATAAAACACAATAAAAATATGACAAGATCTCACAGATTCAGCCGTGCTAACAAATAATACTATGTTGCATATTATTTTTTAGAAAAATATTTTATGAAATCGGATATTACATTGATGATTTTGAAGATTTTCTTCGGGATTAATATTTACAAACTTAGAAAAGTCTTCTAAAGTCTTATTTAATTCAACGCTCACCATTCCTAAATATTTTTAACTTACGTTATTTTAACATTCAGATTTGAAATATTTAAACTTACCTATATTTACATATGTTGTTTACTTGACCATTATCATTCTCAGGAAAACTAATTATTAAAATGGCATTCTTACGTTTTCCTGGACTCATATCTTAATATAAATTTTTGGCTCTAGTATTTCAACCAGTGCTTGTATTTACTATATTCATTTTTCTTTTTAACACGCATTTATTAGCTTCACCTGTATGTGTGTTTGTTTGTAACCGACCACCACGACTACTTGACGTTGCGTTGCCTAGTTACGTAATGAATAACAAATTATATTACGGTAAAATGTATTTTAAGCAAATTATTAAATACAAGGATTTACTTTTTAGTTAGATTCATCATAAAACCATGTTTTTTAGTTTTTTTTAAACTGTATTTATAATTATTATTTTTACTTTAAATTATTATTACCTTTTAACATTAGCTTAATAATAATCTGCGCTATTAAAAATGGTGTATTAAATTGTTTCTGCTTTTACATGAATCAGTAAAAAGTTACTAAAATCGATAAAGAAATTTGCGGAAATAAAATAAGAAATAAATTACTTTATAAAGAGGATCTTGCAACTAAATTATTTCATAATATTCTACAATCTTTTCATATTCTCATTTTATATTATCTCAAAATCCTAGACTACACAGACACCGAAAACCTTCTTAAACCAAGTATATAAGACTTTCTGTATTAATACGGATTATCGCATGATCCCATCATCAAACTATCACCGAGCTCACCAATACATATACTTTCTTCACCCGTTACTCGACATCTATGACACTAACTACACCCACACCACAACTACAATAAAATAAACATACGTACACTCACATAAACACACACACAACTACACTCACAGACATAAGTACATACCATTGCACTATAACACATACACTTTTACTGTTTTACTGTTTACTGTTTAACTGTTTTACTGTTTAACGTTACTTTCACTGCCATAGATTTGGTAAATAGTGTACGTATTTAATTCTAAAGGCAGATATCGTCTAGGGGAGAGACCTAGTTACCTGTAGCACAGGTTCCTGTAGGAACCTATTTCAAGGACTAGTCTTTTCACAAAGATTCAAAGTCTAGTTTAAGTTATTTAAGATATTAAGTTACTAATGCACATCTTTGTAAAGAGAAATAAACATTTTTTTATTATTATTATTATTTAAGACCTTTTAAGAAGCGATAACACAATTAATAAATAAATACATGGTTACAAATGTTTACTCTAAGAATACACCCCACTGCTTATACACGGCGCAACGTACTACAAGCGATATCAGCACTCTATGTTATATGTATACTCTAATCATATTACATTAAACTGCCTCCGTGGCCTAGTGGTATCGGGCCTTGCTTTACAAATGGTCATGGGTTCGATACCCGCGGGGGACAATGACTCTGTGTTGTTTCTCAGTGATCACCCGATTGCCTGAAAATAGAGATGATCCATGCGTCAGATGGGCATGTAAAAAGTCGGTCATGCGCCTGATCTCCCTCCGGTCGTGTCGGATATCCGTTCCATCGGGTTATGAGAGTAAAGAACAGAGAGTGCACCTGTGTCTGCGCGTACACTTGTGAACTATAATATCTCCTGCGCAGTTGGTTGATCTCTAAGTA
>DWHK01000801.1:0-12634 GCA_018247855.1 Graphium androcles
ACTTTATACGTTGCATGCATTTATCTATTTACTTTCTGTTTCAATTATTTTATTATGTAATTTACAATTTATTTTGTGATGTATTTTCCTGGGTCATACTCGAAGTAGCAATCCACTTAATTGCGGGTACACGCTTACTATAATTCTTAATTACAGCGAAAATTTAGGAAAGGAAAAATTTATGTATAGGAATATAAAGTTAAATAACTACCTTTAAAGAGCTAGGAAATTCCAGCTCGAACTATTGATGTATTTCTGTTTTTTCTATTTTGTACTGTCGATCCATTTAAAAGAAACTTACTACGTATAAGTATTAAATTCATTAACTATATTTAATATTTTATTTAAATTGATGAGAAATTGGATATCTAGCAGTACTGAGCATTATTCTTTAGGGAACTGGATTTTAACAATAAAACTGGTTTTAAATGAGGTATGGCTATCCAATAAACATATTTTTTATAAATATAAGTTTAGTCCTATATTGTTTTTAATTTACATTAAATACTATATATTTTTAATGTATGTTTGTTTTTGGCCGTGATTTCATCTGCTTGGACACATGAATTGGGTTTTACCTTGACAAAAAGGATCCTAAATGTTAACCCATATTATAAACTTCATGTATGTTAAATTTTATCAAAATCTTTTAAAGACTAATTGAGTAAAATCTATTTAATCTGCCAAATATATTCTATAGGCAAGATATTAATATCGCCTGATAAATTGACACTGTAGCAATCAAATTCATGCACAATATTAAAAAATATTGAAATAAAGTTTTCAAATCGTTTCGTTATTTTTTTTTCGTATTAAATTAACAAAAGTGGCTCTTTCGTACCGATTATTTTTAACCGTCTGCGACTGGCATCCAAAATGAGCTTTTTATTCAAATGAACGTCATAACGTCTCAGTGGCATTCGCACTTCGCTCTGTTAAAATAATATTTAACGTTGAAATATTCGTAGCCAGCGAAATATTGGTGGTTATTTTATCTACGTGGTGCTTTATATGCCATTTTTGATTAAAATTAGTTATACTTCATAATATCTACAACATTATTTCATGTAATCAATGGTTTATCAGACTTTACTAATAACTTTCACAGTAATAAAAATTTTGAAAGAAAACACAAATATCATTCAAACTCTATGGAAATTAATTCCTCCGGATTTCAATAATTTTACTTATTGAGGGACCACGTTAAATAGCTAGAATAAGATATGTTTACAGAGTGTATTACTTCAAATTACTTTATTTGCTTGAAATGAAAAAAAACATTAACAATGTGCCCTTTCCGTGCTTCGTTTTGGTCAACGCGTGTCAAGTTGTAGTGAAGACATATGTATGTAATATGTTTAGTGAATATTTTCATTCAACAATTTCACACAGCACGCGTTGTAGTTATTCGTACGATGAGGGTCCATCTGATTCAATAAACGATTTAGGGGATGTTGTGACACACAGTTCTGACGAGCACAATATGCTGGAAACCTCGATTTAAACAAATCGGCAGGACTTGACAATATTCCAGCAATCCGTATTGCGAGGTGCGTTAGTTTGGCAACTCTCCTAACTCACCTATTTCAGCGTTATATTTGAAGGTATCGTCCTCTCTATATAGAATTCGGCTTACAAAATACCTACACACAATAAAAGGACGAAAAGACGTAGTGCATAAATACAGACCTTACTCTAAATTTTGCTTATTTGCAAAGGTTTTGGAACAAGTTATTTACAGGCAGTTAAATCCTGCCTTAAAACACTCCTTAAGTTTGAAACAGCATGGCTTCATGAAGATAGGGGGCCTACTACGTCAAACCTTATCTTCTGCAGCCATTACATATCCAAGTATATGGAACGTCCATCACAAGTAGATGTAGTATATACAGATTGTAGCAATGTTTCGGCCGTATCGACCATTTGATTTATTATAATTTGTTCTGCTCATATGTACAAAATAGATGTCAAACTGAAAAAACAAACACTACAATTTTTAAAAAAAAAGAAACAGTTTTATTTCAATTATAAAGCCGTAGCTTGTACATATGTAAGTATATAGTATATAGATAAATTCGATAAAAAAACTGCGTTTGTACGGAAAACAGATTTCCAACTGGCATGTGCAATGAGTTAGAAACTTTATACCAGTTCCAATGGCTTGAAAATAATGGTATACATTAAATGTGTCGGTGGACTCGCCATTATTTAAGTTGCAATATATGAAATAATTCTTGTGTAGGATATTTGTGTGTATAATAAATCCTTATAACATGTCACCTCATGCCAGATATCTGCTGCTCAACACTTGCGCACTATCATGGAACCCACGCACTTGATTGGTCTGTACGGTAAATGATGTGGTAATATAGGTGGAAGTATATTTATTATTTAACTCATTATAATTTAAATTATCTGCTCTCTATCTCTCACATTATTGCATGAGTTATTTTTACCTGTAATGTCAGGTATGAAAATAAATAACTAATATAACTTCTTGTCATTTTGTAAGTTTTGTTGAAATACAAATGCAAAAAGATCGACAGAACATATCACATGGTCTAATGCCTGCCCCAATTGTCTAATTGTTTGAGCCTCGAGGCCAGATTTGACGCCTGTCGTCGTCTGGCCTTCAATAGTAGCAATATCAAGATGACCTATTTTTGGCAGACTATTTATTTTTAAATATATATTAACTTTCAATTGAATACGTTTATATTTATTTTATTAGTCTTAAAAAAGTACATTTATAAATGGGGCGATATCATTCACATTTCTATTTTTCGCCTAAAATTTATTCTAATAATTAGAATAATATTTTAAATGAAAGTATGTGTGATAATTTATTTTTTATTTGAATATTTTATTTTGACCAATGATACTATGAAATTGATATGCACTGTGTTAAAGCGATACACAAAGGAAAAATGTATGCGACAAAATCCGATTGGACTCTGCATTCGGAAGCCAATCTGTATTTAAAAGCCGCTGCACCGCCCTCAATCAAAAAAGCTTTCGAAGAGTGACGCGCAATATGAGGTTCGTTCGTTTGGGCTGAGCACTCAAATTCGAATTGGCTTCGATATGCAGATGGCATTTTTTAACTTTTATTCCGACTTATTTATAGGTTTAGTTTTATCTGTATGACAATTCTTTATGACAACTTTGAGCATTTTTGATATATTTGTGGTAATATTATAAAGTTGAAATATTTTATTGTTTTGAGTTTTACCAAAAATGCATTGTTCGTTTAATATTAGTAGCAAAAATATTTTATTCGCTTTTAAGTAAGTTAAAACTGTTTCAAGTGGGACTTGTTCCATGTCCTAAGCTTACACCGACGAGGTCATCCAGTTAATATGTTTATGCCCCACAAGAGTAAAGCTGCTATGCGCTTTTAAGAGATTCTCGTAAGAGCCCCACTATCGTTAGTTAAAATGAGATAGTTCCGGAAGTTCACGTAACACATTTTCTCTAAAAAGCTTTTGCATCTACGTTAAAGGAAACATGAGAAGCTTGTTAGTACCCTTGCATGCTTTTGCGATATTAGAGCTGGGAGTAACGAAGTGGGTTCTCCGTATATCATTTTGTTTTAATAGAATTACAGTACTAACTGTTCCTATACATATTATCATAAAAAGATTCTAAAATATTTGGAAAATGATTGCTTAGTCGTTGTAATTATTTTTCTATAATACTACTTGAAGTATGTTTTAAAAAACGTCGTCGTAGAATAAATGTACACTTCATTTCACTTCTTCGCAAATTGTAAAGAATAACATTGAATACATAGAATACAAGGCAAATCCCTTTCACCCCAGACAATATTTGATAAGTTACAAAATCATTATAATGAAGTATTTTACCCATGTCTGAAAAAAATTGTCGGAATGGATCGATATTAATATACTGACAAAATAGGTTAATCAAAATCCTGTAATAGGATTGTGTTTTCATGGCCAGAAATCCATGAAAAGGAAACTATGAAAATAATAGTAATTTGCAATAATATTCACATATTTAACATGTGCAATTTTCATATTTCTTTTCATGTTTATGAAGTATTCCGTTTGTATCTACAGTTACGAGAATAATTCAATTAAAAACGTTAATAGTATAACTTAAGTAAAATTTTTGTTTATATTTATGTATTATTAAATTCATTAGTACATAAATTAGCCACGCTATCTCGATTAAACAAGAGACTTTCCATTGTCCGTCTAACTTTGCCCAAAAATTGCACCTAAGGCACGATATAACATTTTTCAAGAAATAATTAACTATCTTATAAAAATACACTGGGTTTAAACCAGAGATTTTAGTATTTTTTTAGCGACTAGTAATTAGTCGCGAACTTGGACCCCGAGATTACACTATTTCGAAAAATTATTTCACATTTATGTAAATCTCGTTAACTACTGAACCGATTTTGATGCCCGATGAACTTAAAAATTGTTCTAATATTGCCAACATATGCTACGATTTTCATTTTATTTGGAGCATTGGTACGAGAGTTATCGCAGAACATATGTACATAAAATGTATTTTAAACGAACTCTTATTGTAGACTTTTCCAGCTTTGCTCTATTATATATATTATATTTATAGTCTAAGGCCGATCCCGCAAGTTGTATAAAGAGCTGTGTCATCACATTTGTAGGTGAACCTATTGTATCTAGGCCAGACAGTAGTCAGCTGGTCATCCTCCTCCGAGTCGCAATAAAGTCTCTATCCCATATTGTTCTAGTTCTGTGTTTTTCTATTTCAACCTGTATTGAAATTTTTAATAAATTGTCCAAGTGTAAAGAGGATTTTTTTTAAATAAAGGAAATTTGCTTATATGTGTAAATATACCTAAACAAATATTTGATTTTCTATAATTGAATTTACCACTATCAAAAACGCTTGTTGATCACGTAATATTGTTATAGCAACAATAAATTTAATAAAGGAATGTAAATTTTCGGACGTTTTCTCGATGCACCTCTCCGATAGCCTCTGTTTGACGTAACGCGTGGGTCAAACCGCGATATACGTCACATGTGTTCAAAATAAGCTAAGTAGCGATTACAGACCAAAACAACACGCCGTCGTGCAAAATCCAATAAAATTTACAAAGACAACGATTCATCTGATTGCGTAATAAAAAATTCTTCAATTTCTTTTCGCGTCGAGTTTTAAATTCGATGAAACTCGAAAAACTTTCACCGATTTCTTAATTACCGTTTTATTTCTTGTCCTCAAAGTTATTTACTGTCTCGTTTCTCATCGTCCCGATGTTAATAACCGTTTTGTTTCTTGTCAAGCGTTTATTACCGTTTCATTTCTACACCGAACGTTAACCGGACGCCTTTGTTATCGGAGCACATGAAGTCAATTACGTAGCAGTCAAAACAGTCAATCAGGCGTCAAGGTCTATATAGGATCGTAGTACAACACGATCTAATGTTGCAACGCAAACATTACGAGATAATACATGCCTTTATTTAAAGATAAACCGTTGGACACGAACTCGGTCTAGAAACTGGCGTTTTGTAACGTCTCGAATTCGGAACGGACGTGACTTTCTCGCGTCTCGTTCCTCAGAATTTCTCTAAAGGCCTTAACGCTGTATATAGTTAAACGAATCTAAGTTTCCATAAAGTAGTAGGTTTTGTTTTATTTGTTAGAGGACTTTAAGGCATGATATTTGCTTGGTGTAACCGCGAAGAACTGGTCTTCTTGTATTACTGTCTCAAGAGTAAAGACTTGCATTAGCCTATTTGAAATTTTTCATAGAATACTAACAACCAAAACGTTTTATTGCGATTTGTTCAGGCATTATTTCTATAGAATCACATAAAGTTTTATGTTTAAGATACTCAAGCTTTATACAAATAGTAAGCTTTGATAGCAAGAGACGGGCGTTCTTGTACCCTCAAGGGTAATGACTTGCATTGGCTCGACTACCTGTGTTTTTTCATCCCGTATCCGAAGTCAAAGCCCCGCTTATGTCGGGAGCGGGCTAAGGGCATTGCACCTCCCTTGCCCTGCAGCCCTACTTTGGCTTTAGAAGCCGAAAGTGCGAAACGCTCGCCTCCCTCCCGTTTAGGCGTGCAAGTGTTTGCCGGAAAGAGATGCAATCGGGGTGTCCGCTCCGTAGTCGGCCATAGCTCCAGCTGCGTTAGCGTCCGTAGCAACTGTGCGTTCACTTTATGTGGACTTTGAACCTACATTAATGGTGAAATGCACCGCGTCGTATTGCATTCGTTATTATCGGCGTCAATGTGGGTTTACCGATCGCTAAAACCGTTGCTCTACGCGAAACCTATCAATGATGGATCTCTTCACGTCATCTATATCGCATTGTCATGTCTCATCAATCTTTCATGTGTTTTCCAACGCAAGAGTAACGTCAGCACGACTGCACGTCTGGTTTTCACTCACAGCCATTCTCGATGGAATGATTTAGGATGGGTAGAAAATTGAAACTGTTTGTGTAGGTGAGCGGGACAAACCAACGGTCGGCATGCGTCACTGGCATTACGATACGAACGGCGTCGCTCGCCCGTCGAGTCGACCGTTTTTCGCGGAAAACGGCATAGTCGCAATCGAGCCCCCCTCCCCCTCGGCGGCCCTCCCCCTGGCGCCGCATCAGCCGCCACTGTATAAAAGCGACGCGCGCCCCCCCACTTCAACTCAGACGCATGGAGTACTCCGTAGAGGTCGTTTGGCACGAGCTAGCGCTTTGCTAGGCACCTGCCGGCCGCAACTAAACCCAACATTCTAGTCAACCGCGCAGCCCGAGCTCGATTGACGCGGCACGCGTTCCTACGAGCAGTGATATGTGCAATAGCCTTTAATTAAAATAAATAATTGTGATAATTTATTTAGTATTAGCATAAGTATCGCGTACGAGACCCGCTTGACGGCTGTGAGTGAAAACTGTGTTTCGTTATGTTGTGACTGCCCGACTGGAACTTGTCGCCCAATATCCAGCCCAGTGTTTTCGGTTATTCTTGCGTTGGAACCTCTTCGCCCACGATGGTCGGGAACAACGGTACTATGATGGCGATACGCATCGTTCACAGCAAGCTGCGTAAGCGGGAGGAGCATTCCGCTTCGGTCCACCCGGCCGAGGTGCTGCAGGCCGCGCCTGCCACCCAGCCCGAGCCGCTTGCTTTCCGCCAGCAACCGCTGTGGCAATTCCCACCGCCGCTGCCACCGCCTTACGTCTATCCGCACGATCAGGTCAGTACAACTACCAATGCAAACAACTAACATCAGCCACCATTACTAACAATAACATTCAAGGAATAATATGCTTAAAAACGATCTCGACACGATTCGGTTGCATTAACGAAACCAGTTACGTATCATACTTGACCCCGTTAACTTAATGCCTTAGTGCTCGGTCGCGTTCACTTTTCAGTTGAACAATCGTTTGCGATCGTCGCTAACCTTTTGAACGGCATGGAAAGTTGTAATGACGCCTCGAAAGAAGCCGTGACTGGCTAAGAGAGAGCTGCGATAACTATGCGCGAAGTAAATTTAAATGTCGCGACACGCTCGAGTAGAAAGCCAGAGGCAAGGCGAGCGTGTTGCAACCGTACGGCCTTCTTTCGGACAAAGGAGGCTAATAGAATAGTCTTGTATAGTAAGATATGCCAATCTAGCCTTATTTACCTCACGTACGAAACTTTACGGACTCTGTGTACGATATACCGCGTTATTATTACGCCTGCGCGTACGCCCGACCACCCATATCGAGACGCGGCACCAGGAAACGACGAATGCTAATGCGGCTTTGAATAGTATTCAAGGCTCGCAACATACTCACGCGGCCTCAACTTTATTTTACACGGATAACTTCCTAGACGCTAAAAAAATTACCGAAGCGCTTCTTTGTCTCCTTTTAATAATAATGGCGTGATTCTCCCGCGCTTATTACATTCATAAACTAAATTCAACGTATATATAAATCGCTTACAAAAAGTATGAGCGAAACTACGTTTTCCAAGCGACCTTCTTCTAACATTAGTTTGCGGCCGATTATTATCGTTACCTAAACGTGTTGTGTAACTGCTAGAAATATTTCCTAACACCATACAACGCGTCGCGTCGTCGCAAACGGGATTTGAGTGTTAATGCAGGGGTTTCCAACGAGTTGATCAGAAGACTATTTTTGGACAGTTTTGGCCGATCGCGAGGGATATTTAACATAGAAATCAACAAAATATAAATAAAACGACTTGTTTTCCATCGCGAGTACGTATTAAAGGATAAACATAGTAAATATTTTATAAAGTTTTTGCCTAAAACGCCTTTTTAGTAATAAAGATTTGCTTCGAATTAAAAAAAATGTTCGGCAGGGTTTTCTTAAAATACCGTTTCACTAAATCCAAAACTTGTAGATTTAGGTAACGTTCAATCCAACCCCCAAACAACCGTTCTAAACGCGCTCTCTCTGTTTCCAGGACAACTTGATGCAGCCAATCGGTAACGAAAGGGCGAGCTTCCGCAGCCTCCGGAAGAACATCGGCGGTCGCTGGAAGCGTCTGGTTAAGAAGAAACCCGAGCAAGAGGTCTACACGATCCCGCCCGAGCTCAAGCCCCAGCTAAAACAAATCTACGTGTACTAAGAAGCATACAGTATCCCAAGCGCGAAGACAGGCATCTTTGACGCTGACTACAACCTCCGTGGTTGCACTACCATATCGTTACTCGAATATCAAACAAAATTATGTAATAAAAAAAACAAAAACAACAGCACGGCATTTAGCCTATCTGAACATATCGTTTCGACCAATTTTATGACCAATGTCATGTAGCGTTTGTTTCACTTTCGTTCAGCACTTTGTTGTGATTTAGTAAAAGAAATATTACTATATTCGTATTAATAAGTATTAGAACGCTGGTGTCTGTCTGTGTTCCGTTGCCGAGTATATATTGTCTGTGAAATGCATGAGTGATAGTCAATGAATTTAGTTTAAATAATTTAATAAATGTAATGAATGAATTAGGAAGATGCGGTCGCGCAAACTAGTGACGAAAATCCAATAATTATTTTAATGTATAACGACGATGCCTTGTTGATTATAACATTATTGACTAGGGCATTTTGTAGTTCATTAACTTATTTCTATACGTGATTGTAATGTTAGGTGAGAGCCGATCAAATTGTTGCAGAGGCCGTTTTACAAACGTGTGGGCTTGTTTGTATTACAACAGAATGTAGTTATTGAAATGTGTAATGCTAAACCATATCGTCTGATGCAGTATTTTTATATCATTCGTTTATGTTGTGAGTGAGACTGAATTATGGTACAATTTTAAGCGTAACGTTGACGATTGCAAGATGAAATTATTTTCCGATGTTGTTGAATGTTTACGTGTCATGTAATTGCGCCGCCGATGTGCGGCCAAACATCTAGATGTTACGTTACACGCATGCTACGTAGTGTAATAATATTATTATCTGATTTTCGCCCCCGGTCTTTGCCTACTGTGATATCAAAGTGAATTAAAAGAAATGTGAAAATAACTATTGACTTTTCAATTAATTATCCATTTGAAACGAGTGCCTTCAATTCGTCGGTGGTAAGGACCGCTGGTGGAAGATCTCATCTCATTGCTAGCTCATATTGAGCCATATGTATGATGATATAAGTTTGATAGCTAGGTACAATAAATTCAGCCATGATTATATAATATTTTATTTTATTCGTTGCTGACGAGTGGCAATGGTTTCGACAGTGTTAGTTGTAAAAGCGTGCGACGTAATGTTTCCCTCCTTCGTTTAGCAACTGTAACCTTTCATTGACATAATGAAAAATAAATTTCATCAAGATAACAACCTTGCTATTTTCTTTATTCACCTTAAAGGGATTAAAATTCAAAGAGAAGCAATATCATATATAAGCTTAAAAAGTTATTAACTTTCACCGAGTTCCAATGAATATCATGTTTATTTATGCAAATAAGGTATAATCGTAATTTCGATAACCGCTATTCAGTTTAATGGTCTTAAAGTTTTAATTATAAATGAAACTGAAATTAGTATCTGTAGAAAGTGATTTTAAATTTATACGTATTTGTCATTAAAAGTGTAAAGTGACATTTATGCGCAATTAATGAAAGTAGATGGATGCTTAAAAATATCTCCTGCTTAATTTAAAAAACAAAATACTGTTTTGTTCAATTGTTTTATAGAATTATTAAGGAAGTTGGTAACGCCATCTCTTGTTGTCATAATTAAAAATTGACCGCGACATCTATGGTTTATTTATAAAGTTACGATAATTCCTCGCTGTATTGGTTTTTAAGTTTCTGCTATAAAATTGATCATGACATCTGTGGCTTATTAACAAAATGAAAACGATAGCCGCTATGGTATTTGTTTTTCAAAGTTGCCAGTAGGTGGCGTGAATATTCATCCATTGCGACAAGCAGAGACTTCTAGTAAATATATATGTAACTTCTGCAAAAGAGGTTGATGGAGAAATAATACATGACGTATAGCATTATTCTAGTAATTTAGACAATGTCCAAGAGATGTCGCTTATATACTTTGCCAAAAATGATTTTGAGAATTTGTACTTGATTAACCTGGTTTTAAGTCAATATCATTATTAATCTGCACTTACAATAACCGAAGAGTTGCAATCTTGTTGCCAATCTTTTATATAGTAAGTTACTGTAGTAATGAAAAGAAGATATAATTTTTTTAACATTGGGAGGATAAAAGGAGAAATGAAGGATAATAAGGAGCTAGCAATCTTTCAAGCCAGATATAATTATATGTGACCGACTGTGCGACATGGAAATACCTTTTCGGTAAAGATGGCGGGTTAATTCTGCAATAGTTGAATGTCACATGTTGTGCTCTACAACTTTGAAAAATATTCATTACTAGCTGCTCACCACGGTTGCACTTATCATGATCTTCTCTGCTCCTAAAGGTCGAAGCGTGAGTCTATCTAATATAATTATATTGTTTAGTCTATTTAATATAATTAAATAGACTAAACTACCTGATATAAGCCTGTAAGTTTATTAAAATTTCTTTTATATTTCAGGGTGTATTTGCATAAAACAATGAAAACCTATATCCAAATGAAATGACACAGATACATTCTATCAGATCTTCGAGATGCAGCTTAACAAGCATACAAAACATTTAAGGCTTTTCTTGATTCGTTAGGCCACTAAGTCCACTTACATGACACTGACATGAGATTTACGCCTAAAGGTATCTTGGTAATTTAGCACAACCTACATCACACTTGCTTTGATTTAATTTGAGGTACAATACTACGTAAGGAAGTATTGAGGCCTTTATCTGTAATGAGTCAATTGGATTGTAATTCAGAAGTTCGATTTCATGCCAGTTGTGCAAAAAATACTGAGAAACACGACACCTCCATTATATCCTTAACAGTGCTCGTATGATTCTGTTGGCACTTATGTTTTTAACTGTGTTCGAATCTCGCGGGGAGACAATGACTTTGTGTTGTTGTTTCTTAGTTGGCTTTAGCTAGGGCACTGCGGGCTGATCACCCGATTGCCCGATAATTAATATGATCCATGCGTCGGATGGGCATGTAAAAAGGCGGTCTTACGCCTGATCTCTTTCCAAGTCTGTAATTCGGTCCATGGAGCTATGAGAATAAAGGAACAGAGAATGCACCTGTGTCTATGCGTATGCTTGTACACTAAAATATCTCCTGCGCAGTTGGCTGATCTCTAAGGCTGCCGTGGAGGAACTTAGGTTAGTACATTATTGCATTATTAAAATAATATTCTTGTCGCTGAAATTCGTTCTTTTCCCAAAAAACGATAGTAGATCACGTATTATTTAGATTTGCCATAACCAAAAGGTCATTTCTATACCAGTCCATTTTTTTTTTATTTGGATGAGTAGTTTCATGTGTCACCTATTTCATTCAAACGTAGAACTTATAAACTCTAAGATGTCTTTAAAAATCAGTAGACGTTAAATTACACGTGTATCTTCTGTTTTTGTTTTTTTTTTATTTTTGACATAGAATAAAATATATTAGTATTTAGTATTATCTTAATTTTAAAGGCAGAGGTAATGTACTTCCCTGGTCGAAAGGCTTAATAAAGGTTTGAAGTAGGCCTTCCTTCAATTTGTCTGCGAAACAGTATGACGCTTGTGTGTATATTGGCGACATAATTTTTGATCGAGCTGGTGGCATTCAACGCAGAACTTTCAATAAAAGGTAAATGGTATCTTCTCAGCACTGAACGGGTAGACAAGTGGCTTTCACGGGTTATAAAGATGGTACCTTTGGGTAATAAGTAGGTAGTTGGAGCACCTCTGTAATGATAAATAACTTGACTTTTTTTTACTTTTATCATAAAATTTTATTTATTAAGTTATTTTGTAACCTCTCATTGTAAACAGATAATTGAAGAAATTTAAGGAGATAATTATTAAAATCACAGTTAACATTAATAATTTATTGAATCAATGAGGTCTATATAACGTTTGAATTTAAAATAAAGTGGGCGATGGACAATATTTATAAATAATTAATAAACTTAAACAAAACTGGCAGCAGAACTCCATACTTTTTCATTAGTCCGATATAAATCTTTTTGAATTAAATATTATTGAAATAAAATCGTT